>CAUYRH010061776.1:0-49469 GCA_963574655.1 Perodicticus potto
AACTCAAGTTAGACCTCCCATTTGATCATGCAATCCCATTACTGGGCATCTACCCAGAAGGAAAAATATCCTTTCATCATAAGGACACTTGCGCTAGACTGTTTATTGCAGCTCAATTTACAATCGCCAAAATGTGGAAACAGCCTAAATGCCCACTAACCCAGGAATGGATTAACAAGCTGTGGTGTATGTACACCATGGAATACTATTCAGCCATTAAAAAAGATGGAGACTTTACATCCTTTGTATTAACCTGGATGGAAGTGGAACACATTATTCTTAGTAAAGCATCACAAGAATGGAGAAGCATGAATCCCACGTACTCAATTTTGTTATGAGGACAATTAATGACAATTAATGACACGGTCGGGGTGGGGAGAGCAGAGAGAGAAAGAACGAGGGAGGGGTGGGGAAAGGAAAAGCAGAGAGAGGGAAGGAGGGAGGGGGTGGGGTCTTGGTGTGTGCCACACCTTTTGGGGGCAAAACACGATTGGAAGAGGGACTTTACCTAACAAATGCAATCAGTGTAACCTGGTTTCTTGTACCCTCAATGAATCCCCAACAATAAAAAAAAAAAGAAAAGAAAAATAAGCTACATGTTTATTTGGGGTGGCAACTGTGGCTCAAAGGAGTAGGGCACTGGCCCCATATACCAGAGGTGGTGGGTTCAAACCCAGCCCTGGCCAATAACTGCCCCCCCAAAAGCTACATGTTTGGAGAATGATAAAAATGCACAACTGGGTCTTACAAAATATGTAATAACATCAATAACAACAATAATAAATACAGTCAAGTAGTAACAAGAGTTTTTTAGGTATAGTATTTTACATGGATCTTCTCTTTAGTATTCACAACTACTTTATAATTTGGCTACCACTTTTATTCTCCACTTTACAGGGATAGAAGCAAAGAGAGATTATTAAGAACTTGGCCTTGGTGGTGAAGCTAGGAAGGGCAGGCCCAGCACAGCAGCCCTCCTGCAGAGCCTGGCATCTCCCCAGGCTTCTTCCACCCCCCCACCCCCACCCAGCTGCTTCACACAGAAGCCTAGATAAGCGAAAGCTGCTGCCAAGTTTACTCTTTGGTGACTTCACTCAGTTGAAATGGAAAACTTTGGTTCTGCTCAATGCCCGAAAAAATCAAACCAACAAACTCATCTAGGTCTGAGAGAACTCACACACACTTTAACCTAGGAAAAACATTCCCTTGGGCTCTAGTAACCGAGAAGCACTCTGCTTTGTTCATTAAGAGAACATTTATGATAACACGAATAAACTTTTTTTTTTTTTTACCATCTCTGAGTTTCTCTTTCCAAGTTTTCCACCAGCATTTTTATTTGTTTCCGATATACTTGTTGTGTTGCTCTAAAAACAAGAAAAATATACTGGAGTTTGTATTTGTGCAAAAATATGCAAGAGAATATTCTCCTGTATTAGAAACTCTTTCTGTGTAATTCTTACCCTGAATAAAGTGATAGTCTAATTAGAAGGCACAAAAATCCTCATGAAACAACTAAGGATTTTAGTGGCGGAATGATAGGCAATTGCAATTCTGTGACTTTGCAAGTGTTGAGGTGGCAGCCAAGGAAAGGGAAGAAGAGTCTCTGGAGAGGCAATGAAGGCGAAGCTGCTGGAGGTTAATGTTTAGCAGAGGGAGAAATGGGGGTTGTCAAAATGGAGGTGCAGACTTATCAATGAAGGGATGACATAACTTGCAAAGACAGAGAAAACTGCAGTCAGTGAGTCGACTGGGCTATGACACAAGGTTGTCTTGCTGTCCACAGAAGACACCGAGGGAAGGATGACACTATGACCCAAGAGGAGGTGAGGGCAACAGAAGTCTATTTCTATTCTCTTTCCTCCCCACCCCCATTAAATGCTTTGTGCACAGACATGAGTTGAAAGCCATATAAGTCACATGCTGCTTGATATCTTTTGAAAGATAAGAATATTCATAAGTGAACTTCCAATTAGCAATGCTATTAAATAAAGTTTTGAAGGCTAGGAATATTGCTAAGTGGAACTTGGAATGTGAGACACAGTCAAATAAAGTAGAAACACAGCTACATTCTCAGCGCTTTCTCTGTTTGAAATCACAATATGGGCTCTTCATTTCCGACCAAAATTAATCTAATATCTTCCCCTGAACCTCTGAGGTTATTCACAATTTTCCCCAAACTTACTGATTTTGTTTATTTACATATGTAATAAAATCCACAAAGAACTTGAACCAGCTTAAAAAGAAAGCAACGTAATATTTTTAAAAGTCCTAAATGCAAAACTATGTTGGGCCACGAATTTGGCTTTCAGGTTTCTGGTGATCAGAGTAATGATGTAACAAATGATTATAAAATATTCACTTATCATAACAAAAATAAAACCTGATTCAATGCAATTCCATTTTCCGACTCTTTCGTAAAAGTAGTTCATAATTTTCTGTCTGAAACTGACATAGTGAGAAACAGATGTCTAGATATATTATTTAACAACGTAGTGACAACTATCCCTTTCTGTCACATTCCAGATTTCTGTTGGTATATGTTCAAATTTTCCTCACCATTTATCTTACTTCATTATCGTATATTCAAATCATGTTTCTCCATTTGATGAGCAAACAGAAAAATCTGACTTGCTTTTAAAGTGTAGCTCCAGATTTGTTTGTTTGTTCTTTTGTTTATTTAGAAAGAGTCTCACTCTGTCACCCAGGGTAGAGTGCCACAGCACCATCATAGCTCCCAACAACCTCAAACTCTTGGGCTGAAGAGATACTCTTGCCTCAGCCTCCTGAGTAGCTGGGACTACAGGCACTTGCCACAACACCCGGCTAATTTTTCTATTTTTAGTAGATACAGGGTCTCACTCGTGCTCAGGCTGATCCCAAACTCCCAAATGGGTCACTGTGCCTGGTTCTAGTTCAAGTTTAAAATTTTTTTTTTGAGACAGAGTCTTACTATGTCGCCCTGGGTAGTGTGCTGTGATGTCACAGCTCACAGCAACCTCAAATGCTTGGGCTTAAGTGGTTCTCTTGCCTCGGCCTCCCAAGTACCTGGGACTATAGGTGCCCGTCACAACGCCCCGCTATTTTTTGGTTGTAGTTGTCATTGTTGTTTGGCGGTTCCGGGCTGGGTTCAAACCCGCCAGCTCTGGTGTACATGGCTGGTGCCCTAGCCACTGAGTTACAGGCCCCGAGCCTTAAGTGTTAAATTTTTATACAACAAAACAGACTTCTTGATTTCAGCTTCTTTCATCAGCCAGTCTCTGGTTGTGTTTTATAATTCACATCCTATTTTTCAGAGTCATGCCTACTTCATTAATCATTTCACGTGGATTCATCTTGCTCATCTGCCCTACTAAACTATAAATTGCTTTATGCTTAGTATTAGAAGTGTACACTGGCAGAATATTTATGTAAAACATTTTGACAATAATTATGAAAGGTAAAACATGCATCTTCCTTTGATCCCATAGTTCCTCTTTTAGGACTTTATTTCAAAGAAATAGTCACATAGGTAAGCAAAGATATGTTAAGGGACATTAATTTTAAAAATTGTTTATAGGCTGGGCACTGTGGCTCATGCCTGTAATCCTAGCACTCTGGGAGGCTGAGGTAGGTGGATTGCTTGAGCTCATGAGTTCGAGACCAGCCTGAGCAAAAACAAGATTCCCGTCTATACTAAAAAATAGAAAAACTGAGGCAAGAGCATTGCTTGAGCCTAAGAGTTGGAGGGTGCTGTGAGCTATGATGCCATAGCACTCTCCCTAGGGCAACAGCTTGAGATTCTGTCTCAAAAAAAAATTGTTTGTAATACAGGAAACAGAAAAAAATGCCAAATGTCCATCAACAGAGTGCTGTTAAAATATAGTGTAATCTGTAGAAGGAATATGTGGTTGGAGAAAAGAATGAGAAAAAATGTTCCATATACATAATTTTTCTCCTTCATTTTTAAATAGTTTCAAATGCAACAGATAAATGGAAAAAATAGTATTAATACAAAGAATTCCTATATACCTTTCACTAACTTTTCCAAATGTTACCATTTATGTTATTTGTTTTATCATTCTACCAGGTATAATTTTAAGAGGAAAAAAATCTAGTTACAAAAGAGCACGATCCAATTTTGATATACACATACCTATGAATATATATTTGATTCTCTCTGTGGAAAGACAGAAAGACTAGGGTAACGTTCACTCTTTGAGTTACATATTTCTATATTTCAATTTTAAAATCAGATTTAGGCATTACATTTTTAATCAGAAAAAGAAAGTGATGTAGAGGCTGGGCACACTGGCTCACGCCTGTAATCCTAGCACTCTGGGAGGCCAAGAAGGGTGCATTGCCTGAGCTCACGAGTTCAAGACTATCCTGAGCACAAGCGAGTATCATGGCAGGTGCCATCTGAGCATCATGGCAGGCGCCTGTAGTTCCAGCTACTTGGTGAACTGAAGCAAGAGGATCACTTGAGCCCAAGAGTTTGAGGTTGCCGTGAGCTATGGCTCTCAACCTCAAGGCGACTGAGTGAGACTGTCTCAAAAAAAAAGAAAGAAAGAAAGAAAGAAAAGTAAAAAGAAATTGATTTAGAATAGCAGAATGAACATCACAGGGGGTGAGGGTTCCTCTGGTCTGACAGCTTCTGTAGAATTTAGAACCCATCTCACCTTTCAAAGAAAAATTCAATGAAAATTACTTTTCTAGACTGTGAAACAGAAAAAGCTAATTGTAAACTTTCTTCTGTGGCATATTAGAAATTGACATAGATTTATTGTTATCATTTAGTAAGAAAATAAATGCAGAGAAAAGATTAGAAATTTCAAAGGCGACAAACATACCGATAAAGTTCATGCATTGTGACTAGTCCTTCGTCCATATTTTTGATATCTAGTTTCCTTTTTGATAGTAATTTTTCTTTTTCAACAATAAATGCCTGTTGTTTCTGATTTCTATCAGGAAAAAGCAGAGTTATCAAATACTGACATAATGATTTTTAATTCCTCAGCAGAAGAAAATGTACAAACAGAAATAAAAATGTATCTTGATTTTTAAGGGACTGGGTCATACTCTATTGCCCAGGCTGGAGTACAGTGGCTCAATCATAGTTCACTACAGCCTTGAACTCCTGGGCTCAGGCTATCCTGGGACAAACCACCACACCTGGCTAAGTTTCAAAATCTTTTGGTAGAGAACTGGGTTTTGCTGTGTTTCCAGGCTGGTGTCAAAATCCTGGCTTCAAGCAATCCTGCTGCCTTGGCCTCCCAAAGTACTGGAATTATAGACATGAGCTACCTCACCCGGCTACAAATAAGAATTTAAAAAGTAGCTCAGAGAGTTCAGATCATAAACTATTTACCAAACAACTTAGTAAAAATAAAAACAAAGCCTCTTTGCTAGTGGCTGCTAAATCTAAATTTATGCCTAAGATTTTCAGAAAATTTATGAAATTCTCAAGCCACTGAAAGAACCTTAACCAGAACAGTAACTGCAAGCAAAGACTTTCCACAGATCAATACTAAGTTAGTGATTGGTCTGAATCATAAAATAACCACAACACTAAAAAGTTCATTGTCATTGTTGGGTTTTGTCTTACCCAGCTCAGGCTGCCATAACAAAATGCCGCAGAATGGCTGACGTACCCCACAGAGTGGAAGGTGGGGGGGGGGGTCCCTCTCCTTGCATTTACCAATCTGCCACATTCCGGAAGGAAAGGGAGAGTCAGTCAGATCAACTCTGCATACTGGCTCCGCCTCTTTCTAGGAGTGTGATCTCAAAGCAAAGAAACTTCACCTGTGGATAGGCTCCATTTCACCAGCCATAAAGTGGGGATTCTAATACCTAACTCACTAGATGGAGAGATTAAACAAAATGCAAAGTGCTTGACCCAGTGCGTGGACCAATGAAGCAAAAAGTAGTTATTTTTTGGTCTCAATTTGCTGGAGAGAGTAAGAAGCCTTAAAGTTTATAGTTTTAAAAAAAGAAGAAGTTTATGGCTTTGTTCAAATGCCTAGACATTGAAGGAAACCTGTCTATAACAGAGAGTATTTTATCTAAGTGACATTTCTTCGAAACTCCTATGAAATGAATTGTGCCTTCCCTCTTTCCTCCAGAATTTATATGTTGAAATCCCAACCCCTAACAAAATGAAGAGATAGACTAGGGTGATGCTTACTCTCCAAGCTAAACATTTCTATATGTGATCTTAAAAATCAGGTACAATCATTATGTTTTTTAAATCTAAAAAAAAAACAAAAATTAAAGTGACTTAGAATGGCAGAAATCAATATCATAGGGAGTGAGTGCTGTGATAATGTTCGAGCACATTATAAAGATGGGGCCTTTGGGAAGCAATAGCTTTGGGTGAAGTCCCGAGGCTGAGATCCTCATAGTGAGATTAGTGCCCTTTTGAGGAAAGACACCAGTGAGCTTGCTCTCTCTCTCTCTCTCCACCATATGAGGACACATGTATGGCCACTGGCCAGTCAGGATGAGGCCCTCACTAGAACCTGACCATGCTGGCACTATGATCTCAGATTTCCAGCCTCCGGAACTAGGAGGAAATACACTTCTGTGATATTTTGTTACAGCAGCCTGACCTAAGACAAAACTCAACAACGATAATTAACTTTTTAGTATTATGGTTATTTTATGATCCAAACTGGTAACTAACCTGATATTGATCTGAGGAAAGTTTTCACTTGAAGAATAAAAACAAACAATATTATTCTCATCAGGGTGTTCAACTATAGGAGGTAAAATGATTGCAACAACTCTCTGCAGTGTGAATGTTACAACAATGAACACAAACTCAGCTTCCTATGAGTGGGCCTGTCCACTGTCTTACACTTCCACAGGATTTGAGAGTGGAAATGCATTACTACTTGTCTGTAATTTCATGCTTACCCAATGTTATTCTGCAAGAATGAAGATATTTAAGAAAATATCGGTGAGTGTCCACTACCTGCTAAGCAATATACGAGGTCCTGGGGACATTGTTTTAGTGGGACAGAGTGAGTGCTCTGAAGTCTTTGCTGTGCACTGAGGCAAAGGGATTTTGTGTCCAGCTGCTCACAAGGGAGTGAATGATGGAAAGAAACAACTTCAGGAAGCCAGGAGTGGTGGCTCACACCCGTAATCCAAGCACTCTGGGAGGCCAAGAAGGGTGGATCTCTTGAGCTCAGGAGTTTGAGACCAGCCTGAGCAAGAGTGAGACCCACATCTCTACTAAAAAATGGAAAAACTGGCCAGGCATTGTGGCAGGTGCCTGTAGTACCTACTACTTGGGAGGCTGAGGCAGAAGGATTGTATGAACCCAGGAGTTTGAGGTTGCTGCGAGCTATTGGTGCCATGTCACTCTACCCAGGGCAACAGAGTGAGACTCTATCTAAAAAACAAACAAATAAAAAGACTTTAGAAGGTTGTTGTTTCAGTAGGATCATTCTGGTAGAAGGAAGATAGACAAGTTAGGGTGTAAAGAGACGCGGGGAAGGCCTTTGGAGAGGCAAGCCAAACCAAAGAGGCTGAAAGTGGTGAAAAGAAAGACAGGTAGGACATATTTGAGCAATATTTAGGAGTTGGAATTAGCAAGCCTTCATGACTGAGTGGAGTCCAATAGATGGCAAAAGATAGGGGATTTCCTTGAACAACCTTTGAGTGTCTGGGTTAGATAATCGTGCCAATAACCAAACCCTTCTCTGAAAAATGGAATATAGGTATGGAGTTTCTGACAAAGGCAACTCTCATAGTTTCTGTGGATAGACTCACAGGGGAAGAGCACAATTATTGTTTCAAGAATCTGACTCTGAATTGGAAAATACTGCATTTAGTTTTTATGGATCTGATCTGATGCTGATGAAGAAAACTACTCAGTAGAATACACTTAGTATTAGAGGCAGATGAGGGGTGTGTTTGTTTATGATTGGGTAAACAATATTTCATTGCTGTCAATAGATTTTACAACTAGGATTCGGAGAGTCACCACTTCAATGGCAAGAAAAGCGCCCCATAACTATGGTGTGTGATGCACATGTGGGTCACGGGCAGGAACATACTCTTCGTAGAGCTTCCGCTTCTGCAAATAAACTTTCTCCTCCTCGGATAAGATAAGCTTGTGTTGCTGCATAATAAGGTGTATTTTGTGTCGCAGCTCTTTATTGTCTAGTCGAAATGCACGTAGTCTTTCACCCAGCTAGAGAAAAACCGAAGAATTTAATGAGAGCACTTGCTCTAAGCTTCCTTTGAGGGCAGTCAGTGTCACATGGGCAAATCCCTAGAGCCCTGTGTACACTGCATAGCACACAATGAACCAGTTGTGCCATAACGGTTGAGTGACTTAAATCTACAGCAAACGTGCAATTGTACATTTTGAGGCCTTTTCTATGAAAAGTTGTGAAAAACATGCAAAAGGGCAGTCAACATATCCAGAAGAGAATAGAGCAATAATCCACATCAAAATAAGAAATGGAATTAACAAGCTGTGATCATTCAGCAGCTCCTGTGTGACCTTGTCCCAGCATGTCAACTATGTGAGGGAAAAGAAAATGTAACATCCACAGAAGCTTTTGCTGAAAACCTCTTCGACTAGATTTTATACTTGTGTCTTGTTACGTATTTCTATAGTTCCCATTCTTTGTGAGGTAAGAGTTTGTGCTTCTTAAATTAGTTCGGGTGAGGTAAGGCAGGCTTAGTAGGCTGAGGCTATTAAAACAGCTGGAAAAAAAAAACCCAACCTTTCTAGGAGCGTGGAAGAACTAGCACAATGATAAGGAATTATTAGGTCTAATTCTAGGAGACAGCAAGAAGCCAGACAGTGAAGGTAGCACTTCAACCTCCTCTTGCCTCAAGAACATTTACCACTACGGAAGAAACCGCTCAGAAAATGTGTTTTGGTATTCTTGCATAGCAAAGGGGACAAAAGCCAACATGAAGAGCGTGGCCAGGTGAGGCTCCCAGTAAATCTCGCAGCATTGAGACCCAACGAGCTTCACCCTCTGGCTCAGGGTGGATGGGAGTTAACAAGTCACGTTCCAGCCTGACTCTACCAGAGAATCTTAAGGTGGGTTCAGGTGTTTGGGACTGGGGACTTCCTACACATCTGTAGAAGCAAACACAAATCTGCTCTTGGGGAAGATGCCATCATCGTGTTTGTTTTCATCAACATTTGTTCAAGTACAATGTCTAGCTTACAGGTGCCTACCAGGAGAAGAAGAAAATACGACAATACGAACAAAAAGAGTGGCAGGGATGACAGACTGTAGACTCAGACTCACAAAGACATTAGGCTTTGTAATTACCAGACAGCGAATGATAAAACGACCATGCTTATTCTGATCGAAGAAATATTAACCATACTTGAAAATTATGGCAGGGAACTGGAAACAGTAGTGAGTGACATAACGGAGCTGAAAGGTACCAAATAATTAGCCAGTGAAAAATAGGATAACCAAAATTCAGAACTCAGATAAGGCTATTTAGCCTAGAATGCAGCATGGAGAGACAAAAAGTAGGAAATGCAGGAGAGAAGGGAAGATGCGCAGAGGACACGCACACGCACATTCTCTCTCCCACAGACACAATTGAAGTTTCAGAAAGGGAGGAGAGAGAATAGGGGAAAAGAAACACGTCAACAGACAGTGGCTGAAATTTTTAAAGAACTTAATGAAATACTGCAATTTGCAGATTTAAGAAGCCAAATAAATCCCAAAGAGAATGAATAAAAAGAAAAACCTGGACACGTCATAGTGAACCTGAACAACGAAGGCAAAGAGAACAGAGAAACCCTAAAATAAATGAGACACACGCGCCTTTATGGATTGGAAGACTCAACATTATAAAGATGGTGGACTCCTCTTTAAACTGATTTGTAGATTTAGTAAAATCCCAATTAAAATCCAACCGGGATTTTTGGCAGAACTTAATAAAACAATAGAAATTCGAAGGTCCGAGAATAGCTGAAGCAATCTTGAGAACAAACTTGAAGGATTTACAAAGGATTTATACCACTAGCTATACAGATTTATTTTAAAGTCACTAATTATAGCAATCTGGTTTTAGTGTGAGAAGTGACCAGTAGTCCAGATAAACAGAACAGAGAGCTCACAGTCCACACCTGTACTGTTGACATTGTTATGATCCACACAATGTAGGACAATAGTGTGACTGCAACAAAGTGGAGGAAAGGACCGTCTTTTCCCTAAATGGGGCCAGTTAGTTAGACAACTCGATGGCAAAATGTGAATCGTAACCACTGTCATACAACACACACACCCAAAGATTTGAGTTGGCTTGTAGTCTTGAATGTGAAAGGTCAAACAATAAAGCTTCTAGAAAATAACAGAAGAGAATATTCTCATGACTCAGGACCCAAAGAGCATTGAGCAGAAAGGAAAGGATTGATAAACTGGGCTTCATTAAAATTAATAAATTGCATTCTCCAAAAAGAGAGATACATGCAAAAACACTACACATTTATAATTTATGTACTGTTTCATCTCTGTATAGTATTTTTATAATAAAAAGTTAGATGCAGCAATTCTACTACTGGGTATGTATTAAAAAAAAATCAAATCAATATGCAGAGATGTCTGTACCCCATGTTCACTGCAGCAACATTCACAGTAGCTAAGATATGGAATCAACCTAAGTGTCCATCAACAGGTGACTGGCTAAAGAAATGGTGGTTTTATACACATATAGAAACACAGTGGAATATGATTCAGCCTAAAAAAGGGAAATCTCGTCATTTGTGACAACATGGATGAACCCGGAGGATACTATGTAAAGTGCAGTAATTTATGCACAAAAAGACAAATACTGCATTATCTCATTTATATGTGGAATCTAAAAAAGTTGAACTTGTAGAAAGAGAGTAAAATGGTCACTGAGGCTGGCAGGGATGGGCTATGGGGACTTAAAGAAAAAAATATTGGGGGAAAAATTTAAAGTATATTTAGAATAGAATTTAATGTCATCTTCGAGCTTTCCTTCAATAACTCATGAGAATTATGATTACATGTCACTAAGAGACCATAATTGCTACCCTAGTGTAAATAATAAATGGGACAGAGCCTCCCCTCTTTTACGTCATCATTCACTTGTGCTCAAGAAATCTGGCTGAGGGCTGTAAATTGCAGTGAGGTCCCTCTATGCCTGTCCCCCTGACTAAGTGAGCCACACTAATTCAGGGGGCCTAGACTGCTCAGAAAAGTCATACGGACTAGACAATGTGGAACTATTTATCTGGAGGTTGTCCAATAGCTTCTACAACTGGAAACAAATAACAGGAAAAAATATTTTGCTCAAAAAATGAAAGGCAAATTTAAAACCAATCAACTAAACAAATAACTTTGGGTTTTGTCTTTTGGTATCCTTGCAACTAAAAAATCAGAGTAGGCCTAGTCCAGAGGGGAAGCTATCTCTAATGCCACAGCTCATGAAACCAAAAATAGAAAGAATTTAATTGGTACAAATCATTCTTCTGGAAGGGAATTGCCTTTGATAACTTTGCTAGCCCTCAGGGCATAAGTGCAGGCCTCAGACAGAGGAAGAAGAGGTTGTTCTTTGTAACAGAGGAAGACGAATTGGGGTGTGGGATAGTCATGTACCCTAGAGCAAGAGGATAGGTGAAGAACTATAAGAGAGAGAAAAGGTGGTAAACAAGATAGCTTCCTGCTCTGCAATGCGATCCTCTCCATGACCACTAAAATTTTCAACAAGGTTTACAATAGACCCCAAAACGCTTAGTGTTACTAAATTTGTTTTAGAAACAAATTTAAAGAGGTGGAAGAGATGAATTTTCTATCTTGGTTGACTTGGCACAAAACACAGAGAGAGGATATAGTCCTGTGCTGTTGAAATGAAGGACGTGCACATGGGGGAGACTGGAGACAGCTGGGACACTTCTCCTTCAATGCAAGGTGGAAGACAAATGTCAGTCTTGCCTGGCGTGCATGTGGTTTTGTATATATGCATCCATAAATGGGGTCTTATCATATATACTATTTTATAATATGGCATTCATCACTCAATAACATATCGTAAACAATACTGTTACTTATTTAACCAAGGCCCTTTAGTTGGATTTCAGTTGTACAGGATTTCTTGTCTCCCACCCCTCCGATTTCTCACTATCTTAATGAGTGCTTCATTGAATATCTTAGGGATAAATATTGGTTTATATCCATGGTTATTTACTTATGACATGATATTTCTTTTTTTTTTTTTTTTTTGACATGATATTTCTTTTATCCTCAGTTAAAAAAAATAGTCCAGAGAATTCTCTTAGGGGCTAAATTTCACTCAAGTATTTGTAAATAATTATTTTATTGTATTATCATATAATATTTAGAGTATTATTAAGTGCAGAACCGAGTTGCTGCACTTCATAGGTACCACATGATAGCAAGAAAATCATCATTTCTTAAAATAATGCACATGAAAAATGTCCATTGATCCATTAATCATGGATATTTACAATGTACCCACAGCCACATGAAAAGTTACAAAAAACAATTCATCTTCACCTGGACAATCTTTGCTCTTTCACATATTTAAAGTACCTTGGAAGAAGATAAATATTTATATTAATTACTGTAAATGATCATGATTATTCTTAGACATAGAAAAAATCTTTCCTGAAAAATTCTACATTTTCATACATATTTTAAATAATAACTACATCTAATTATAATCTAACACTCATAATTTCTGTCTTCTTACCTGTTTTATCTTTTGCAGGAGTTCATGTTTTTCAACAGTAGAGAGTTCAATCACTTTTTCTTTGTTATTCATATAAAACTCGCTATGAACAGAGGAAACCAAACAGATTCATATCACAACCTATTTTCCAGCAAAGCTGTGTTTATTTGTGATATCAAAACTTTCAGTCTCCATCTCCCCCCATATATTTACTTACATATTTATTAAAGAAACAATTTTACTCTTTTGAATTGAGGGATTAATACTTGGTTTATTTATTCATCCACTTCAGAAGAGATATGTAACACCTACAGTCTGACAGATTTGCTTTAGTTACTAGGGATACAGCACAGGCAAAGTCCTTACTCTCATGGAAATCATATTCTAGTGAAATGGTTAGGATATAAGCAAGAAATCGAGGAATAAATAATATACTTCAGACAGTGTTAAGTGCTCCAAAGAACGCACAGCAGGGAAAAGTATAGGGAGATCCTTAGAGCGAGACTCCTACTTTAGACAGGTAGTCAGGGGGGACCATCTTTGGGATGACCTGTGAAAGACCTGAGCGATGAGAGCCAGCCACATGGACATCTGAAGGAAGAGCTTTGTATGCAGAAGAAACAGTAGGTGATAAGACTCAGAGGAATGAGAAAGCGTAATGTACTTGAGGAAGAGGACTGATGAGGCCGGAGAGGTAGATGGGATTAGACTAGATACCGTAGGTTCTGGAGGGCAAGGTAGGAGTTCAGATTTTATTCTGAAGGATACTAGAAGTTTTGGAAGCCGTGGAGCAACGGGAACTGACTGGCATCTTGTAAAGATGACTCTGGTTATTTTGTGGAGAAAGACAAAAGGAGAGGAAGCCAGACCACATAGAAGGCTATAAGTGGAGGTCAGGAAGAGATCGTGGTGGCTCCGGTTGCAGTGCTGAGCTGGTGAGAAATAAATATATTCAAGATACAACTTGAAAAAGAAGGCAATAGGCTATGCCTTTGGATTAGAGTTGGGTTAGTGTTGGGTTAGTCTTGGGTAGTGAGGAAAACAATGGTGGATGACACCTTGGCTTTGATACCACGTTAACTAATATGAAAGACCATGGGAAGAGCTGTTTCAGGGAGGTGGGAAATCAAGAGCTCTGTTTAGGACATGGTCTATTTGAGATACCTATTACCTGTAGAGCTCAGAAAAAGGTCAGGGCTGGATACATAAACCTGGGAGTCATCAAGGTACGGAAAGTATTTAAAATCATGATACTAAATTAAAATTGCATAGGGACAGTGTGAGCAGAGAATAGTGAACGAAGGACCAAGAACTCCAAAATCTGGAGTTAACAAGTCAAGGATCCTATAAAGAAGCCACCCGTGTGGTAAGTGAAATAAGAGAATATGATGTTTCAGAAATGAAGCAAAGAAAATATTTCAAGAAGATGGAAGTGATAAACTTTGTCAAATTCTACCAAGTATTTAAGAACTTCAAGGAATATATTTGACCACAGATGGAAGTCACTGGTAACCTTGATAATTTTGAAACTATTTCAGTCCTTAATTGCCATCTATAATCTTCATAGACCCATGCTCTTAAAAGACAAGTACATACTCTAGGTCACACATTGGATGTCACTTATCTACAACACTTAATGTCCAATTCCACATTTCCCATGTGCAAAAAAAAAAAAAACAAAAAAAACAGTTAAATGAACGAGAAAGATCATAGCAATTTAGAAAAGTAGGCACTGGATTTGCCTTTAGCTGTATAAACATATTATGCTGGGTGTCAATGATAATAAAGAGCAAGGATCAAACTGTCAGTGCCTCCAGTGAATCTGTGGAGCATTTGAGGTACTCTTAGGTGTTCAAATACGTACAGAATTTTGTGGTTGAGTAACTTTGTTTTTCCTCAGTATCTGACTTCAACATAGGTGATAACTTAAGAAGCTTGAAACAAAAATTTCATGGGGAAAAATTAAGGATTATAGAATAGTTTTAGCTTATGTAAATTTTTTTTTTTTTTGAGACAGAGCCTCAAGCTGTCACCCCGTGTAGAGTGCAGTAGCATCACAGCTCACAGCAACCTCAAACTCCTGAGCTCAAGCGAGTCTCTTGCCTCCGCCTCCCAAGTAGCTGGGACTACAGGCGCCCCCCACAATGCCCGGCTATTTTTTGGTTGCAGCTGTCATTGTTGTTTGGCGGGCCCCGGCTGGATTCGAACCCGTCAACTCAGGTGTACGTGGCTGGCACCTTAGCCGCTTGAGCCACAGGTGCCGAGCCTTAGCTTATGTAAGTTTTATAGAAAAACTTGGCAAAAACCATAACGGAAAATATGAATTCACTATTAAATTATTTCTAGCAGTAATTGATTAATAGAAACATGAGTTGTGCGAATTACTTTAGTTTCTTACATAATTTGTTCTCACAGAGTCTCAAATTAGAAAGCAATACCGATTCTTTAAATCCACCAAGAACTAGGCTGCCTCTCCCCACATTCACAGATAGAGAAAGTGAACAAAGAAAGAAAATGAAAAAACTTTTACTTTTTAAGTATTAAAAAAGAAAAAGTAAAGTTGTACAAAGAAAAAGAAGGTAACCTATATCCTCAATCACCAAATTAATCAAATGCACTTTTCCTCAGTGAGATTCTACATGAGGGTAAACTCTAGAAAAGCTGGGATTACAAAAAATGGTGGGTCACTAAAAACAGAAGATCAATGAGTACCCACACGACTTAGCTAACATGAAGATTGCTTCTATAAATAAAACTCGAGGTAGTGATGTTTTAAATCATAACTGCTAGAAATAATTTAATAGTGAATTCATATTTTCCATTATGGTTTTTGCCAAGTTTTTCTATAAAACTTACATAAGCTAAAACTATTGAATTACTTACATAGTAAAAGGTTTTTCTGAGTTTTTTTTTTTTAATTTGTGCAAATTTATGGGGTACAGCAGAAATTTTGTTCCATGTATATAACGGATCGTGATCAAGTCAGGGTGGTCCTGGGGTCCATCAGCCAAGTTCAGCACATTTTTGTTAGTGTAGTCACCCTGCTGTTCCAGCAAACATTGAATTTCATCTATCTTACTTTGTACCCTTTAACTACTTCTCTTCATCCTCCTTCCTCCCTTCCACTTCCCTTTTCTGGTCTCTGTTTTCTATTTTTCCACTCTACCTCCACATGATCAAATTTTTTAGCTCCCACATATGTGAGAACTTGTGTCATTTGTCTTTTTGTGCCTGACTTATTTCACTTAAGATAATCCTGTCCAGTTCCATCCATGTTGCTGCAAATGACAAGATTTCATTCTTTATTACGGATGGATAGTAAGTATTTTGTTGGGTATATATGCCATATTTTCTGTATTCATTCATTCATTGATGAACGCTTGAGTCGTTCCATATCTTTGCTATTGTGAATGGCACTACAGTAAGCATGGGAGTGCAGGTATCCCTTTGACATATTGATTTATTTTCCTTTGAGTGCAGACTTAGTAGTGGGAGTACTGGATCAAATATTAATTCTTCTTTTAGTTTTTTGAGAAATCTCCATACTGTTTTCCACAGTAGCTGTGCTAGTTTGCATTTCCACCAACAGTGTGCAAGCATTCCCTTTTCTCCTCATTCTCGATAACATGTTTTTAAAACATCTTTTAAATAACAACCATTCTGACTGGGGCAAAGTGCCATTTCACTGTGGTTTTGATTTGTAATTTCCTGATGGTTAGTGATGTTTTCAGATACCCATTGGAAAGGTCTCTTCATGTCCTTTGTGCACTTTTTCATGGGATTATTTGGCTTTTTGCTGCTGAGTTGTTTGCATTCCTTGTATATTTTGGATATTAGTGCTTTGTTGGATGAGTAGCTTGCAAATATTTTGTCACATTAAACAGGCTATCTGTTCCCTTTGTTGATTACTCCTTTTGTGTGCTTCTTTTTTAGTTTTAATTGTGATATTAACTGGACTTTTTAACCTGATATTGAGTGTAAAAATTATTGCCTATTTTATGCACTAATGATGGCAGATCAGCATTGTTCTCTGCAAATGCTGTTTTAGTAGATATGATTTTTTTTATTAATTAGGATTTTTTTATTAAATCATAGCTGTGCTCATTAATACAATCATGGGGTACAATGTGCTGGTTTCGTATACAATCTGAAATATTTTCATCACACTGGTTAACATAGCCTTCATGGCATTTTCTTAGTTATTGTTTTAAGACCATTATGTTCTGCATTTAGTAAGTTTCACCTGTACCCTTCTAAGGTGCACCGCAGGTGTGGTCCCACCAATTACCCTCCCTCCACCCATCCTCCCCTCCCCTTCCTTGCCCCTTAACCATATTCTTGTGCTATAATTGGGTTTTAGCCTTCATATGAAAGCTATAAATTAGTTTCATAGGAGATATATTTTAGTCACAATAAGTTCAAATTTATGTAGAAATGAGGCATGCACAGTTGCTTGTCTTTTGAGAAAATGCTCAGCCCACAGTCTATCAAACTGTTAGTGAATTATTGGGTGAGCCCCTGAAGCCACAATATGAGATTCCTATCTTTCTTTTCCTTTCCTTTCTTTCTTTCTTTCTTTTTTTTTTTTCCAGAGCTGATTATACAAGAAACCAAAGCTGATCCACACACATTCTGATAAGAAATCCGGGAATTCTCATGGGACATAGCATATTGGTCAATCTCTAACACTTATAGTATCTGTGACCTCAACTGGCACAGCCATACTTTGCCAGGTGCTCTCCAAGAAGAGATACTGTATGCAGAGTAAGAGAGAAGAATGAAACACTTTCCCAAAAGGAAGGGAGACTGTGAGCCTTTGGATGGAGAGAAGACGTCCAGAAGTTTATGGTTCAGCCTCAGGCTTAGCAGTTTTTGCCTTAAGGATCTCCTGTGTTCTCTCAGTAAATCTGTCAAGTCCCTTCTGACTAAGAACAATTCTAACAGCACGGCTTGGGGGTAGAGGGCTTCAGCCTTCTGGTTGGCCTCTAGGATGCCTTTTCCCATTTATTTTTTGCTTGCAGAGAGGTGGGAACTGCAATTTGAACGCCAGGAATGTTCCAAAAATCCCTCCCCTCTCCCAAGCTGTCATCCATAGTTTTTTCTCTTGATCACCTGAAAGACTGGCTAATTTCTAAGTGAAATTACACAAATTTTAGCAAACTAAGATCATATAATTTTCTCCTATTAAAGACATTTAAAAAAAAATGAAAGCAACATATTAACATCTAGAAATACTTCAGTACAAATAAAGGATCGTGCTTACATTTTTTCCTCCAGAGTATTACAGGCTTTCTTTACCTCATCAACTTGTGCTTCCCAAATCCTTACCGATTCATGTAGTCGTGTTATCTCTAGATTGTGATCACTAAGAACCTATGAAAATTCAATAAAAATATGCCACACCATCATCACCAAGTGATTCATAACAGCAACTCAGTTCCACCCAGTATTCATGAATCCCTCATTCAACTTTCACATTGGGGCTATGTTTTGGTGGAAAAAAGAAATGTCATTACAATTGTTTCTTCATAAAATAAACTTGGAAAGAAATAATTCTGACATCATTGGAAAAACTCAAAATTTGGAGCAGGGGATAACCAAATATAGCAGCGAGAATGTGAAAAGTATAAAACAAAATCTTTTGCAACAAGAATTCCTTTTGTCTACCACTTTAAAAAATTAAATAAATCCATACTGTCATAATCATTTTCTAAGTATTTTCCCAGGATACTAAAGTGAGTATTAGTTTTGAAAGTCATACCAAATTGGGTCTTTTGTCTCAACTGACAGCTATGTTCATACTGAAAAGAATTTTTTTCTTAATATTTAGTCAATATTTAGGAAATGGGACAATTGATACTGTGAAAAATGTTAGTATGATTTAGAAGGAGGAGAAATTGATGAACAACATTGATAGTGAACCAGATAATTTTGCAATACCATTTTGGGATAAAGAAAAGGGAAGTAAACATAGGTTTACATTTCAGCTTGTGAGGGAGAATGGAGCTAAGGGAAGGCTGATCAAACAAATTCCTCTTCTGTCTGACACAGATGACAATTACTACGGGCAGATTATTTAATGTCATTTAACTCCTCTGGGGAGTGTGGAGGTGTGTCGGCCAGCCGTGCCAGACCTAGAAGGTGGTGCAAGCTACTCAAAATGGTTTCTCCCTCTAGACCCTAGACCCAGTTCCAGAGTCAACAGGGGTCCAAAATCCTAGAACTAACATCAAAAAATCAGCAGAATGTTGAAGGGTCTCGAGTGTCAGGACTAAAGTTATAAGACGAGGACCTGGTAGGCCTGAAATGTGTGATCTCTGGCTTGTAACATCCTGTCCTGGACATCGGGCCACCTTAAGAACCATAGGCCATTATTCTTGTTTGCTAAAATTACATCAGCTTAACTTAGCTGCAGAAACTTCTAAACTAAAGGTACCGAATAAAAGTGAACCTACAATTCTTTATGCTCTTAAGTCCATGGCCAAAATGTTGTTTTCAAATCTCCACCACCACCACCACTGACGGCAATGAAAACCTTACCGAGTACAAAGCGCTGAGCTACAAAACCTCACAGGCAAGACCTCATCTAATCTGCACAGAAACTCTTCCCAGTAGGAAATATCATTACCCCCACGTTACAGTGGAAGAAACTTCAGGTTGGTAGAACCAAGATTTGAACCCAGGTCTGTGCGACACTGAAGGTTGTGCTTCATACACTATTCTCTGTTGACGGGGAGTGGGGTGGGCAGGCTGGATTTGGGGAAGAGTGGAAGGATCTGCAGGTGAGTTTATGCCCGCCACCTTCAAACTCGTCTCATTTGACTTTGGAGATCTTTGGAACACAGGTGTTACTTTCCTGAGCTAGGTTGGTGGGGTGCTCAATTTATTATTTATGGAGCCAAAACTGGAAATATGAGCTTGGACATGCAAAGAAAATATGATTTACATTACCTCTCTTTCTCCCCTAAGCCTAGTCTGATATATGCTTCTTATCGTGTCAAAGTTCAAAACAGATAATGATCTTTTTAAATGCATATGCTTTGGAAAAATATTCGATTTTACTAATGTTTTCTAACTGGATATTATAATAGATACATTGTAATTAAAATAAACAGAACAACCCCATACAAAACATTCAGTATTACTATCACCAGGATAGCTTTGCATGTGATTTTCAATGCACATAAAAGAAATACAAATTAAATACAAATGAAGACTTATTAATTCAACTAACTGTGATGGAAGATTAACAGACATTTCTCTTTTAAATATCATAGAGGTAGTATTAACATTGACCATTTCAACTACGTTTATCTCCATCAGCTTTAGTTTTCTCCTCTTTAAAATAAGGATATTCCTCACAAATACTTGTCAAAGTGCTAGCTTTCAACAAATGTTATTACACTTTTTATAGAAGTACAGAGCTCTGACTTATTTTCTAATTCAAAAAGATAATGGCATCCTTTCCTTATGAATGTGACTGTCTCCAATACTAATAGAGAGACTGAACTACGTTATTTCCTATTCAGAATTAAGGGGTCAGCCTCTGATTATTCATTTTGTTATGTAAAGGAAAGTGGTCTCATGGAAATGTTATCTATATCAATAGTTTGGTTAGTTCTGTATGCATTTCAAACAACTTTTTCACAGTCATTTGGGCCATGGAATGTAATTTGTACCTAAGGCATTCCAAACTTCCTTCTTCCCAGCACATCCCTGAAGAAGAAGGAAGCACAACTGTTCCATAACACTTTAAAGAAATTGTCAGAAAATGTTAATACACCAAAAACACTCCCCCAGAATGGCTTGAAGATGAATTAAAATCAACCCCCTTTTTTATGAAGCTGTCCAAATGAGGCATAGTTTATTATTCTTACCACATTGCTGGTAATAACTGTTTCTTTAATTTTTGTCATTTTAGCTACTATTTTACTCAATTCTTGCTTTTTCAGTAAAGTCTCCTGTCTTTTCAGTTCATAGTTTCTTTTAACTTCTTCAGCCTATAGTGACAAATATAGAGTAATCATTACTGTGGCAATCTATAGTGATAAACTGACTAAAAACTCTATTATCACAACAAAGTCTAGGAAAGCTTTTTTCCCTCTAATTTGTCAATCTCATTCATATTTAAACTATGTACACCATATTCAGTCTACGCATACCAACAAGAAAAAAAAACGAAAAAACCAGGGTTTGCTTATTTTGCAGTATTACCCGAAAAACAATGGTGAACAAGGGCCAAACAGCAATTATAGAATATTGAAATAGTAAATATTTAATGGCAATAACAATGCTAATTAATAACAAATTATATAAGCCATTTCCATTGTAAAATGATTTACTAATAAAACACTTAGCAACATTTATCCGATTTACAGTATACCAAGCAAGGAGAGTCAAAGGAAGAAATGAAGAATTTTCTGGGAACCTAAATTCACATTATTTAATGGGAAATAAAATCAACTAAAGACAGTAAACAAAATCACTGAAGATAGGGCAGTTTACAGCCTTGGAAAACTTTTTACCACTTTATCAAGATTATCAATTGTCAGACCTTGGTTTAAGTCAAAATAAAAATCTGAATCTCTAATTTTAACATTTTCTTTGAGAAGAAAAAATTGGGGGTATACAGAACGGCTATCTTCAGTATGTCTAAAGAACAAAGAGATTGGGGTTGTACAAGGAAGAGGAATGCTATGCACGTCTATTTGAGAACGTTCACTGGCACTAGGAAGGCTCTGGGGAACGGGCAAGTTCCAATTGGCAGATGAAGGTGGTGGGCAAATCAGCCCTAGAGCTGGAGCAAGTTATCTCAACAGCTATAGACAAAAGTAGTCCCAGGGCTGGAGCCCTTAGCTCAGTGGGTAGGGCGCCAGCCACATATACCAGGCCTTCCCCTCTTCCCCAAATCCACCCTGCCTGCCTCACTCTCCATACACATATTAACGGAGGGTGGCAGGTTTGAACCCAGCCAGGCCAGCTAAACAGCAATGACAACTGCACCACCACCAACAAAATAGCCAAGCATTATGGCGGGCGCCTGTAGTCCCAGCTGTTTGGGAGGCTGAGGAAAGAGAATTGCTTAAGCCCAAGGTTTGAGGTTGCTGTGAGCTGTGATGCTACAGCACTCTACTGAAGGGTGCATTAATGAGCCTTTGTCTCAAATAAAAAGTGGGCCCAGGTGACAGCAGGCAGTTCCAGTAGCCAAGTTTGCAGAGTATTCTTGGAGTAACATTATGTTCCTCAAGTGCTTCTTCTCCCCCACTCCTGCCTTCTTGACTATTTTAGTTGGGTGTGACCAGAATGACCCAATTTGTATAGTCAACTTATCACCATAATGAAGCGAGTCACCCTCTTATGGAACATCACGGATTTGTCTGCAAAGTGAATTACCAAGAACAGGGTAACTAAGTGGTACAGCCTAAGAAGGCCTATGAAAACGTGTGTTTGGGTGCCTTTCCATCAACACCACCAGCTGCTTCCCTGAAGTGGCTCCTCTGAATGAGCACGATCATTATTAACTACCTCTGCTCCAGGGCACAAGTGCACATGAAACTGTGTGGTTAATAAATTTGGTTGAAATTGAAAATCTGCATTCTTACTTTGACTTCATCCTTCTCCCAGGGTCTCGAATTGATAGTATTTTGTTTTGTATTGAGGGAGATTTTCCGAGTTTGAAGATGCTCTGAGACCTGTTATTGCTTTTTTCTTTCTCAGAGAAAAGAAACAGACTGTGACCATGGCCTATTATTTGTCTTTAGTGAACACTGTAGTTGATTCTTTAATGTCAATTCACCTCAGCTGGTTTAATCCACTGGCTCGTGGCATTCCCTTAGGGACCAAGAGTAGGAACTATTTTAACCTGGCCCTATCAGACACAGTGGAGGAGGCCTTATGGTCTTTAGCTGGGAAAAGATTTTCCTCTTTCTACTTGAATAATGAAACATATAGTCAGTTGTCATTGGCAGCCGTCTTGTGCTCATGAGGCAAGCCAGAGTCAGGGTGAAGGACAGAGGATGAATCACTCCAGTCTCTGGTCCTAGGGGCTGGGAATTCTCACTCTGTGAGATAATAAATGCCCTCACTGTTTAAGGTAGCTTGAGTCAGAGCTTCTGCAATTGGCATCTGGAAGTGTCCTAAAGGGAACTCTTTTCCTGGGAGTCAAAAAAAAAAACTACACATGGGCCAAATCCAGCCCCCACCTATCTATGCAAAGCCATTTTCATTCACTTAGGCATTGTTTATGACTACTTTGGGGCTAAAGTAACATAATGAGTAGTTGTGACAAAGATTATATGGCCTTAAATATTTAGTAACCAGTCTTTCTCAGAAAAAGACTGTGGGCCCCTGAGATAGACTATTTGTATAGTAATAAGAAAAAAAGAATGTGTCAGCTCGGTGCCTGTGGCTCAAGTGGCTAAGGTGCTAGCCACATACACCAGAGCTGGCGGGTTTAAATCCAGCCCGGGCCTGCCAAACATCAATGACAACTACAATAAAAAAATAGCGGTGTGGTGTGGCCGGCGCCTGTAGTCCTAGCTACTTGGGAGGCCCAGGCAAGAGAATCGCTTAAGCCCAGGAGTTGGAGGTTGCTGTGAGCTGTGAGGCCGCAGCACTCTACCCAGGGCGACAGCTTGAGGCTCTGTCTCAAAAAAAAAAAGGATGTGTCATGTTTACAAATTCCCCCTATGAAGCCCTTCTGGGATTCCTTTCTTATATTTTAATATTTATATTAAAGGATAGGAAGGAAAAACATTTCCCCATAGGGCTTAAAATGAAGGTGGGAACTGGTTCCTCACTAAAGTAACCCCACAGCACGCCTACTGCCTGTGAGGTACACAGCCCCTGTTCTCGGGATAAAACAGACAAACTTCCTGCCCTGTGGCGCTTACCTTCTGGTGAGCACACCTCAGATTGGATGCCACTCCTCATTTACCATTCTGGTCCCAGGAGGAGTAAAGGACAGGGACAAAGCTCCCTCCTCTCCGCCCCTTCCTCACCCTGGAAGTCCTTCTTCCCGTGCATCCGTAGACACACCCCAGTCTGCCCAGTAAGGTGAGCATGCAGGCCTGTGGGTTCTGTGCTGTCAGCAGAGGGCTGGGAACAGCAGAGGGGTGAACACTTCTCAGCAGCGTTGTGGGCAGAGGAGAAGGAGGTAGAGCCCTCCCTGATCCCCGCTCTCCTGAGATTCGTATTTCATTGTAATAACGATACATCCAAGTACAGTCCAGTGCAGCGGGAAGGGCCCCATCCTATTTTTGTGACATAGACTTCAGTAGCTCCTGCACCGCAGCCCCAGCTAACAGCTGGCTTCAACCCGGGAAGAGCTGACTGCCCAGGGACGCTCCTAAGGTCTGAATGTGTCTCCCACATTCATACGTGACACTTCATCACCAATGTGATGGTGGTAGGAGCAAGGCCTTTAGGAGTGATTAGCTCATGAGGACAGAACCCTGATGAATGAGATTAGCAGCCTTACAAAGGGGCCGGAGGGAATTAGCTAGGCCCTCCTCGCCCTCTGTTCCCCTCCTCGGGTGGGCACAGCCTTCCCGGTGCCAGCGCAGAAGCAGAGACTGGCTTCTGAACCCCTGGCACCTTGACCTGGGACTTCCTCGCCTCCTCGACTGTGAGAGATAAGTTCCTACTATTTATAAATGGCCCAGTTTCAGGCATTTTGTTATAGCAGCTGAGACAGCCTGACACAGACTCCTTGCCAGCCTCTCCACACCTGTTACAAGGATGACTGGGCTGGGCGGGACTCTGCACGTGCTTTCAGGGTAAAACCGTTTCTGAGGAGGCAGGAACTTCTCGGGATGAGGAGACTTTGCCCTCACTGGAATTTCCAAATAGCCTAAGTCTTTCCAGGGAGCCAAAGGGGCCCTAAGAACCAAGCGGCCAAGAAAAGCGATTGAACAGACGCTCTTTTCTTTCTTTCCTTCCTCTTTCTTTTGCCTCCGTTTAATACAGCGGTGTCGTGGGCCCAGGCCCAGTGTCCCGCACGTACTGTGATAGTCGGGGGCTTTGCCGAGTCCCACCCCAGAGCCAGGCTGCAGGGCCAGAAGGAAGCTGCGGCTGGGAGCGCAGACCAGGCACCGGCCTCATCTTTCCAAGACGAGAAAGGGTCGGAGGCCATCGGGCGTGCGGCAGGGCACGGCCCAGCCCCGACGGGGGTCACCTCCTCCTCGGCCCCACGGAGGTGGCAGTCCTCGGCTCCGCTCCCTGTCTCAGACCCATTCAGCAGGAGCAGCCTGGCAGGGCCCTCTGTCTCAACTCCCTGATCTGTCCAGACAGAAACGGCTTCAGGACTGTCCCAGGCAACCAGGCAAGACAGTGGCCCGCTGCTGTCCCCTCCGTGGCTCCTATCAGCCCGGGGCCACCCCAGATTACAGCTCCTGTCCTGGACCCAAGTGAGCTGCACGCTCAGGCACCTTCCTTCGGAGGCTCCGAGGGGCCCGAGTCCCCTGCGCTATTCCCATGTCCCTGCTCACAGAACAGATCGGAGAGAGCACCAGTCAGCCTTGAGGACAAATGAACTGTCCCCCACTTCCTGCTCGTCCCCGGGTGCGATCCAGCCCCGCACTGTAAGGAGTAAGTCGGCCACCTACCCTGTCGGTCAGCTGCTGTTTCCTTGACAGATACTCGGCCTCTTCTTTTTCTATTTCCTTTTCTTTCTCTTGAATCAGTACTTTTTGCCATTCCATGTCTTCTTTCTCCGAGTTTATTTGAGCAAGGGTCTCATTTATGTAAACGGTGGCAGTGGCCTTTTCCTCCATCACGTGGTTGAGTGCTAGGACAAACCTCCTGTACTGCTGTGCCAGCTCCTCCTGCTTCACACTGGGGGAAAGAACCACTTAGGGCATGAACAGCAGGCTCTGGGAAGGGGACAGTGCCTGGGCGGCGTGGCGAGCCCCCGCCCAGCGGGAAAGGGGAAGGGGACACTTATTCTGCACTTGTGCTTGTGATTGCCTAAACTTGGTTCAGACCAGGACTGAAGGGAACACAAATGTCAACCTTGTACCTTTCGCCCCTGTAAAAATATCGGGCAGCCCACTTGGCCCCCCACACACACCAGGTGGTAACCAGGGCACAGTTTGGTCTCAAGTACAGCATGATTCCAAAGTAGTCTGGACCAGGTAAGTGGGGTCTGGCCCCTGAATGTTCTGACATGTACCATCTCCCTGTCTGTCGCATCATCCAGAAATATGTACCTGAGCTTAGCTTCCCTTGCACAGAAACCAGGGGAAGCAAGCACAAGTCCACCTTTCCTGTTTAGAGGATGCTTGCCACCTGATTTGAGCCCTCTTAATCTTCTCCCTGCTACCCCCCAAATCTGAGTTCAAGACAGACTCAGTTCACACACCCATTGCTGGCCACATCCATCTGAGGAACACCTTGACATTGGGAGAAATGTCGACTTTGGGGCTAACAATACATGATTTATTTGTTGGGGACAATTGATCCCCAACTATTTTTAAAAGCTCCTGCAATATAAAGACCCTTTTCCTTTTTCTAGGCCCCAGAGCTAGAGATTTTAATGCTGGATGCTGTGTCTGAAGGATCAAGGAAATGGAAACTCACTGTTGGGAAGTTTATTTCCCAGAGGCCCAACTTCACCCCAGAAATGCAGTGAAAGGAAGCCCAGCTGATAGACTCGGCAGGGGTGCCAGATATGGGTGCTGTGCTTGAGTCGACCCAAGGATTTGGTCTCAAACAAGAAAACAAGTCATATCCTAAAACCTAACTGGGAGCGTTGGACCGGCGGGGAAGAGGAGCTTGTGTACAGGCAGTATGTGGCTTCCGGGGGAAACACCCAGAGAGCTGCTGCGTGTCCAGTTTCTGAGGACCGTCCCGGAGGAGAGACGTGCTGACGCTGTCACAGCCTGTGGCCCCGCATGTGAATCTTTCTCTGAAACACGGAGGCAAGAAGTGCCTGTGGGGTGAGGCTGCCAGCTGCTGGGGCATGTCCCTCTGTCCACTGCCTTCCATGGAGGTTTGTCTAGAGCGGTGGTTCAAGTGCGCTCAGAGCACACAGTGTTGCTAGGAATGCAAATTCTCGTCTCCACACTGCCACTGGGCCTGGACCTCCTAAACCAGAAATTCTGGGGCAATTTGTGTTTTGACAAGCCTTCCAGGTGATTCTGACACATGGTCCAGCTTGAGAACCCCTAGTCTATAGGGGAGTGACACTGATGTGGAATATCCAGCCTGGATCTGTTTTGTTATTAGTGTGGAAATGGTCTGGATTAGGTAGCAGGCTCTGGCGATTGTGGCTAGCAGGCAAGATGCACAAATCTGCATCGTGAGTCCTCAGCAGGGGTCACAATATGCAGTGTTGCTCAAACTTATGTGATCATGAACTTTGTTTTACGTGGGGCAGCTCCCAGGACAGATGCTCTGAGGATTGGTCTGGGAAGGGCATCTCTGAATTTTGAAGCCTTTGCCTGATTCCTGAGGGAACCCGACCACACTCTGATTATTTTAGTATCCCTAGAGGATTTTGTTTTGAGGGCTTTTCGAACATTGCTCACTCTGGAAAACCAACATTTTGATATTTATGCATTTGTATACAATTGCTCCCAGGGCTGAGTTACTTTTTCAGAATATATCTCTCCCTCTTATGGGTTGGGTAGGTCAAGAGTTGTGATCCTGTGTTATAGATGGAGAAAATGAGCCCCACATTGTGAAGTGCTGGTCTGAGATATCTCAGCTCAGGAATAAAGAAAAGAAAACTAACAGGTGTAGGATCCTGAGTGAAAGGCAGTTGCATACATTGTCTCATTTAATTACAGATAAAATCTGGAAGCTTCTCCTGGGAACCAACCCCATCCTCGGCCCTCCTGTAGATTATGACTGAATATCTCCGAGGAACTGAACTACCTATAGATACTCAGATTTATTCCATACAATGCATCTATTTTGAAATTATAGTTACAATTTCAGCAAGATTTATTGCTTTGGTGGTGGGGGTTTGTAAATTTAATTCTATAAAACTACAAACTAAAACTACTCTCCTTGAAGGTAAGGTAGCTTTCAAGGTAGGTGAATGATCCATAAACAATAGTTGCTGCGGAAAAGCTGGGTTGGCTCTGAAATTTTACAGGTCTCCTGGCTACAATGGTTCCAGATTTTCTGTCCTCCTTCCCAGCCCTCTGCAGCCATCACACCCCCACCCACCCATCAGCCTGGGGTCATCCCCTATAACCCGTCTTCACCTCTCAACGTGCCCTGCCCCAGCTCAGATCAGAGGCCAGACTCCCTCTGACAATTTTTCCGGTCCAGCCACAGATCCCCTTCTCCCTCAAGTTACAGAATTAAAAAAGATACCTACCCTAGAGTTTCATTGTTTTCGTCCAGATCAATTATTTTCTTCTTCAGAAACTCTATTTCATTAGTGATCCTTGTAATTTTCCTTCGTATTTGATTTATCTCAAGAAGATTTAGTTTTCGAGCATCTCTGACACATTCTTAAAAGTGGAAATGTTACTAAATTATTTGAGAAAGAGCACATCTTTCAAAAGATACTGACTTTTCAAATCACGAAAAGAGAAAGTCTTTCTTTGAAATATTCTTTTAATTCTTTCAGGGTCAGTTACTTCCTAAGTATCTCTTTCGTCCCTCTCAATCTTTATCAATTTCTTCTCTTATTTCTGCTGCTGCTGCTTCTGCTGCTATGGTGACCAGCTTTCTGTGGGCTCATGTACAATCTGACAGCACCTGATTCCAGTTCCATGCACTTCTCACCTGCTGCCTGGGAGGGCCTGTCCCCTGTATCAGGCCACTTCTTTAGATACCCACACCTAGACACGTGTAACTGGGACACACAGGAGGTGGGCAAACATTGGGCCAGCGATAGACGGGCCAGCATAAATGTTTCCTGTTTTCTCTCACTGACGGGTGCCCTGAGAAGAAGTAATGCCACGTCTTGGGGGCATGTTTTCATAATTAATTCATTTAATTAGCAGAAACCAACACCATAATACATACACAGCATTTCATATTCCCTGCTTTGATCCCTTATGCCACCTTGCTCTTTGGACTACACTTCTTAAAATAATGACGCAAAAACCGTTGTCTCAGACTCCACTTTCTGGGAAACCCAAGGAGTTAAAGAACTGATTATTCATCAACGAATGATGAATCAGCGTAGTCACATAAGACGTCAGAGGGTGACCTCAGTGTAAACTGATGCATGAATTTTTGAACATTGCTGTTTAGGTGCTGAACTCATTTCTACACAAAATACATTATGGAAACCAGCTGCTGGCTCCCCTGAGAGAGCTAAGCAGGTTTTTTCTTCTTCTCCCCTTAGGTACTAAAATTGCACATTGTGGCAGGAGATCTTAAACTCTGGGTCTTGACTGCACATGTACATCCCCTGGGGATCTTAGTAAATGCAGATTTCGATGTGGTGGGCCGAGAGACGCTGCGTTCTCTAACCAGCTCTCAGGTGGTGCTTACTCTGTTGGTCCAAAGACCCCGCTTTGAGTAGCCAGGCTTTACGGCATGAGGACAATTACATTTACTTGGGTAAGTATTCAGCATGTATCTAGGACCTTATGACCAAGTATTAATTCTTTTTTTTGCTTGTAAAATATTTTTCCTGACTACAAAAATAGCCCAACCTGGAAAATTAAAAAACAACAACAACTAAATAAAAACAAAAATTCCACCTTTGGTATAGATTCTTCTAAGTCTTATTTTCTTTCTCTGCACATACAGTTTGGTGTATTTTCCCTGCCAAACTAGACTAACATTAAGCACATTGTTTTATAACCTACTGCATCAGCCAGGGTCCAATCAGGAGATAGAGATCTCACAGGAAGTTGAACAGGGCAAGTTTAATACAAAGAATGTTTCAAGTTTATAACAGAGGATTAGAGGGAGTAGAGGGTTAGGAAATGGACAGTAAAAAGTAAAGAGAATGCTAAAGAATTCAGGAATAACTGGAATACAAAGCAGCCACTATCCTCAGGGCTGGGGAAGAGTGAGAAGTAGAACCGCCCTGGAAAGGCTGTGGCTCCCTGGGTGACACAGAAGTTATGAAATGCTGGGGTGGTGGAGCTTGCTGGAAATCTGCTCTCCGGGGTGTTGGGGGAAGCTGTTCAAAGGGAAGTGTCATCTTTCAGAACTCACTGCAAAACTCCCCAAAGGGGTGCTGAGGAAGCTCTTCATGCAGGGAGGGTGCCGGGCACTGTGGACAACCAGACCCTGCAAAGCCATGGCGGATTCTCCTGGCCAGCCATGGGCACTGCAAGAGACAGCCACATTGAGCCACAGGGCCTAGGAAGGGAGCCGATTTCTCTTCCAGGATCCCTCCGGCACCCTTCTACTGACAAAGATTAATATCATGCTGGTTGATAAAGGTGAACATTTGGACGGCCCATCTTCTTTATCACAGAGCAGACAATGAGAGGCAATAAATAGATAACTGGAAAATCTACTTCAGAGAAAAGTTCTGTTTACTTATTAAGGTCATTCTTTTAGTTTGGGCTCCCCAAGAAAAAGATTCTAAAATCTGTGTGTAAAGACATTATTATGTAGTGCTGTCAGGAACAGCTCCTCTGAGGAAATGAAGGAAGCAGAGCTGGGCAGAGGAGGAGGCTACAATGTGATGAGCTTTGGAGCTGGCACTTTGGAGTTGTTCTACATTGAGGCAAGGGAGCCAGGCCTTTGTACCCTCAGTGACCAGTCAGTGGACGTGGGTGGCAGGCACTTGGGGGAAGAAATGCAACCTGAGATGAAGACTCTCTTTTTTGTTAAGGGCAATTCCTGGAAAGGAACTCAGTTGTGAGCTTCTGCCAACATTCCTGGCAGCTGGGGAATGAAGTTGGATCCTGACATTACACCAAATACAAAATTTGTCTCAAATTTTCTTTGGTCTTTTCAAAGACCAAAGTGTAGGAGCTAAAACTCCAAAACTCTTAGAAGAAAATGTAGAGGAAAGTTTTAAGATGATGGATTTGGCAACGATACCTGGATGTGATACCAAAAGCCCAGTTAACAAAAGAAAAAGATAAATTAAAGTACATCAAAATTTAAAACTTCAGTCCATCAAAGGTCACTGCCAACAGAGTGAAGGGGCAACCCATGGAATGCAAATCACATATCTAGAAAGTGGCTAATAGTCGGAATTCATAAGGCCTCCTACAACTCAACAATAACATAAAACAATCTGATTAAAAGATGTGCAAAGGAACGGAAGACACATTTCTCCAAAGAAAATACACAGGTGGCCAATAAGCACATGAAAAGGTGTTCGACATCACTAATTGCTGGGGAAATGCTAATCGGTGCACAATTCACATGCATTAGGAAGGCTATCAAAAAATCAAAAACCAAAACAACCCAGAAAATAACAAGTATAGGCAAGGATGTGGAGAAACTGGAGTCTTTCTGCCTGACTGGGGGTAACGTAAAATGGTGAAGCCACTGTGGGAAAACTGTATAGCCAATCTTCCAAAAAAAAAAAATCATATGTAGAATTGCCGTATAATCCAGCAATGTGTATGTGTGTATATGTTAAAAAACTGAAAACAGAGACTTAAATAGATACAGGTGAAGTATCACTAATCCAAAAATCCAAAATCTAAAATGCTCCCAAATCTGAAACTTTTTGAACATCTACATTAAGCTCAAAGGAAATGCTCACCGCAGCATTTTGGATCTCAGATATTTGGATTAGGGATTCTCAACTGGTACGTATAACACAAACATACTAAGATTAAAAAAAATTCGGAAATTTCAAATACTTCTGGTCCCAAGCAGTTCAGATAAGGGATACTCAACCTGTATTTGGACACTCATGTTTAATAACATTATTCACAACACCTAAAATATGGGAAGAACCCAAGGGTCTGTCAACAGATGGATAAACAAAACATGGTAGGTACATGCAATGGAACATTATTTAGCCTTAGGAAGGAAATTCTAACATGTACTATAATCTGAAATGTGAAGACATGAAATAAGCCAATCACCAGAGATTATGAGATTTCAGAGTAGTGAAATTCACATAGACACGGCGTAGAATGGGAGTTCAGACCAGCCAAACTACCTTATTTAAATGGATAAATTTCAGTTTGGAATAGGTCAATTGATATATCTTTAGTCTATTTTGAAACTGAAGTATATAAATCCAAGTTATATTATTTCCACTTGAAGTGCAAGAGAAAATTACTATGGATCTGAATATGTTTGTTTTGTGTACTCTTTCTAGCTATATTTACATAAGCGGTAACTCTCAAACTCATCTTCTTAAAACCCACTTGGTTCTACTTCCTTAAAAGATAAACTGCATTTCTGTAGCTGATAACCTCAAAGGTACCTTCAAATTCCATGTTCATTTTATAGGGAAGAGTTTCCAATAGATGATACAGCCTACTGAAGTCCATGCTTTCAATTTCCAGAAGATCGATTGTGGATTTTCTCATTTCCTCCTGAAAATTTAAATTACATTTTAAAAATTTTATGACACTAAAGTAAGAAGATTAACTTCTTAAGTGATGCTCTATAAATGTTTTCCGGGGTCAAAATTTAATTTTCATTAAACATTTTCTTCCATTATTTTTATTTGGAACCAAGACTGGGCAAGGTACTCTACCGTTAGTTTTTAAGGTGTCATTGTTAATCTGTCTTTTAATTTCTCTTGATTTTATTCTACTCAGAAATCACTATTTCTCTGTGTGTATCTGTTCCTTGTATGTAGTTTTAATCAATTTAAAAGGAAAAACTCCAACGAGAAGGGTACATGACAAAGAAAGCATCTTGTTAAAATAGAAATTGCTTATAAAACATGCTGTAGTATAAAGAAAAAAATATAGGCCTCTTACACATGCCTACTAATCCAGACAAATAGTTAGGTGAGCTGTCATCTTTTTTTAGAGAAGGCTGTCATCTTTTTTTAGAGAAGGCTACTTTAACAAAGGAAAAACCACTCAAAAAACAGTATAAAACTACAGATGAATCATCCTTTAAATAAATGATTATTATGGCTGCAGCTATTTTATGACCCAAGAAATTGCCATTACATTTTATGAATTCAAAAGAGCATCCTACAATAACTGTGTGTATAGCATGATCACTTTTCTGTAAAAATTAAAATTCAAGGTGACCATCACCTTCATCCTGAAAGTAGAAAAAATATTCATCAGTGTTAATTGCGATTAGTTTAGGGTGGGTGGGATTATGGTGGTTTCTACTTTCTTCCTCTGGCTTACCTATCTTTATCTAAATTTTCTACAGTAAATATATATTGCTTTTATTACAGTGAAAATTTATTACTTTAAAAATGACTAATTTATCTCTGTTGAGAGATTTCACAGCTTGGAAATTTTAAGACAGAGTCTCACTCTGTTGCTCTAGGTTAGAGTGCCATCAAACCATAGCTCACAGTAACTTCAAACTCCTGGGCTCAAGCAAATGGATACATACTAGATACTTTAATTAGCCACACTAAATATTTTGGTCCCTTCAAATCCTAGATCGAAGCATAACTTAAAGAACCAAGCAGGGGAAAGGTTTCTACAGGGCCAGTGTGCAGTGAAACATACAGGAATTCTGCTTATTCACCATGTATTCAATTAAGTCCGATAGTAAAGAGTGATAGTACAGGGCGGCACCTGTGGCTCAAAGGAGTAGGGGCCGGCTCCATATGCTGGAGGTGGTGGGTTCAAACCCAGCCCCGGCCAAAAACTGCAAAAAGAAAAAAAAAAAAGAGTGATAGTACAGTGTATACATACATAAGTATATATAACTGCATCCAAATTTAAAGTAAGGAATTTTGTTTTTTAAGACATGGGTCCTCACTTTGTCACTTAGGCTAGAGAGGAGTGTCCTGATCACAGCTCACTGCAGCCATAAACTCCCAGGTTCAAGTGAGCCTTCTTCCTTAGCCTCCTGAGTGCCTCGGACTGCAGGTGCGTGCCGCCATGTCCAGCTAATTTTTCTCTTCTCCTTCTCTTTCTTGTTCTTTTTTGAGATGGAGACTTGCTGTGATTTTCAGGATGGTCTCCAACTCCTGACCTCAGAGGCTCCTTGCCTCAGCCTTGGTTTGCTGATATTATAGGTGTGAGCCATCACACTTGGCTAAGTAATGAGATTTTTATCAGCATGCTGTCGATTCAAACTCATTTACTTTATAGCCATATTTCTACATTTTTAGATAGTTTATATGTAGTAGAGTTTTGTTCAATATTTTAAAATCAAATAAAGAGATTTCACCATTCTGGTCATGCCAAGGAAGCATTTGTAACTTCATCCAGGGCTGAACAGAGATGTCTCTGATGCCTCAGGAGGAAATTATTTAAATATTTCTTCAATATGTCTTTCCTAGGGTCAGATTAGCATAACTGAAAAATTTTCTGCCTAGTTTCACTAAGAGTGCAGTCAGTAGGATAGATGTCAAATAATCTTTCGCCAGTTATGCAAGGAATTGCTTGTAGAGAACTAAGCTAATTGGCGCCAGGCGTGCACTTTATTCCAAAGACCGTATGTTAGTTTTCAGCAATGCTTACCTACTGGTATTCAAGCATTTGCCCACGTGGCCTACCTCTTAACTGAGCTCTATTATCACCTGTGCTGCTTTCCCTAAACGGGCTTGCCCCATCCACAGCACAGACCATAATTTAGTTTTCTGCACAGACAATCAGGCAACAATTTACAGTTGATCAATACTTGGGAAAATATTTACTAAATTGAGAGAAAATATTTTTAATTTATTTATTTTAAGACAGAGTCTCACTCTGTTGATCCAGGCTAGAGTACTGTGATATCATAGCTCACAGTAACCTCAAACTCCTGGGCTCAAGCAATCCTCTTGCCTCAGCCTCCTCAGTAGCTGGGACTATAGGTGTCTGCCACAATGCCTGACTAGTTTTTCTATTTTTAGTAGAGGTGGGGTCTTGCTTTTGCTTAGGCTGGTCTTGAACTCCTGAGCTCAAGCAATCCTACTGCCTCGGCCTCCAGAGTGCTAAGATTATAAGGGTGAGCTACCATGCCCAGACTGAGAGAAAAACATTTTTAAATTCATGGTAAATATTTTCCCTATTTATCTACTTAGTACTTTGAACACAGGTGGTGCCCACTGAAAACATGATGAAGAAATGCGTGGAAGAATGAAAAACTAGCTCTTACAAATAATACAATACCAATTTTTTGACAGCTACAGCAATGTCCTTAAGAAAGATCCTAACTTCTTCATTGCATTTAAAATAGTCACTCTGCAGTGATCGTTCTGAAAGAAAAAAATTAGAAAATTAAGATCTCACTTTATCTGTCCAAATTGTACATACGCCCTCGCAACCTCACTCGAATGCTTGCTCAGAAGTTACATCTTCTGTTTCTGAATTTCTGTAGTGCTTTTCATGAATCTCTTTTGCCCCCACTATTTCCTAGTTCATAGTATTGTAAGTTAGACATTATGCCCCCGAGGACAAACTCCTTTTAAGATTCATCTTTGAATCACTAATGGTTTAAAAAAAAAAGTCATCAAGGGACAGAGAGGGTTCTGCATTGGACAGGACAAAAAAAAATTCAATACGTATTTATAAAAGGGATAAATCTAACATGCTTATAATGTAGATTTAAGAACGGTTCATGTATATATATACACATATATATGAAACAGCACATTTTGCTAACTAACACACATGGAATTAACTGAAAAACTATTATATTATTTTTACTTCTGTGAAAAAAATTGAGGCATGGAATGAAATTAAACATTTATGAAACTGGTAGGAGTAGACAGTTTCTCTTTGTGCTCACTGCCATACTTTGATGTTTCCTTTTCTTTCATTCTCTTTCAGTAGGAAGCACTTGAGAAGAGAGGAATGCACAGGTAATGAAGACGCAGGCAGAATGGGAGAGGAAAGGGGAAAGAAAAAATACACGGAAGAGAAGAGAGATCAGGGGAAGCTCTACTCACACTGGCTTTATTACCCTGCATCATATGGACTCTGCCTAATGGATCTCAGGCCCCATCCTCATGTGTGACAGGACTTTCATGTTGCTATTATTTTATCGAAATGTATCATCAAAATTGATTCTTCCAACTTTAGATGATTCCCATTTCACAGGTGAGAAATTAGACTTTTGAGGTCAGGTCCTATGTGCAAAGTCACACGCTACCTGGTCAGTGGTAGAGTACGGGTGGATTCAAACCCAAAGGCTGTGACCCCAGCACCCATTCTTCACCGCTGTACCCATCCCTCAGATTAAGTAATAGCAATGTCTGCCCTCAGTTTCAGGGAATTTGAATTTTCTTGCTGAACTAAGATTTCAAATCGAGCATCAGTTGGAGTTTTCAAGCATGTTGGAGGCACCAGCATTGCTTGCTATCACCTTTCCTTTTCTTTTTCTATGGAGTAAATGAACACAAGCCTTCCCTGCTTGCGAATGCTCCAGAAAGCTAAATATTTTATAACTTACACTCAGGGCAAAAAGGCTTCAGGACATTTTTTTCCTACAAAAAGCTTCCTAAGGGTCCAGATAGTATTAGGAGAAAAAGTGTGCAAATGTATTAGGTTTGAATGGACATGCTGATCTGGAGATCAAGCATGAAAAGAGTTTAAGGTCCTACGTAGTTCTATCGCTGACAATGAACTTGGATAAATGTAAATAATCTAGGTCTTGATAACTCTTTTCAGGGGTTAACATTCTTCACGATAATATTTGTCAAAGCATATCTAAGCAGAATAATGCAATTACTTCGTTTAAGAAGGAAAAAAGATTATCCCAAACAAACAGCAACAGGGTAACATAAAAGATGGTTATCTTGGAGCTATGAGGTAATCACGCGAAGTAATGAGATTGTTTTTCGGCCTAAACGATTTTTGCATTGAACAAGAAATGCCCTTTTTAGACTGTCTTACCTTAAACTTAAGTGCCCTGATTACAGGCTCACCTTTCTAACTGGCCCCATCCAAGGTTATTTTCTGTTAGAATCTCCTAAACATCCGTTTACGTGTACTTTTCCTTGCCTGATACAACAGAGGTCTCTTAAACATTCCCTTTCCTATCCGCACGTTACATTGGCTGGTGTGCCGCGCAAAATGCAGAGAAGCAGGAGAGACACCTGCAATCCAGGGCACGGTCTAAGCGCAGGTGGGTCCTGAGGTCGCGGGCAAAGGGCACCTGGGCTGCGCCACAGCAGGAGGGCTGAGCTCTGGGTCCCACCCGCCGCCCCTCGCTCTCTTCCCGGCCCCTGGAGACGGAGAGGGCTCTGCGGGTGCCAGGCCGCCCGGGGGCGGAGCGGGGATCCCGGGTGAGGGTCCCGCCGGGCGCAGCCTGACGCCGCCTCTAGGGGGCGCCCCGCCCGCGTCCCGGGGCCTCACCCACGACAAAGAGCTGCTCCAGCGCGGCGGCCGCCACCGAGGAGCCCAGGGTGGAGGGGAAGACGCACAGCTCCAGCGAAGGGCCGGTGGCGACGGCGGCCTGCCGGACCATCTTCTCGCCAAAGCCCAGCTCGGGCGTCCAGGAGCTCAGCGACATCCTGCTGCTCAGGCCCGGCGCCTCCGAGGCCAGAGCGTTGGGACCGCCGGTTGCCAGTGGCAACGAGGATGCTGCGGTCCCCGGGCGCCCCCTGGCGGTCCCTGCGGCGGGCGCCTCCCTGGTTTTCAGATGAGCCGTCCTGGGGGTGGGGTGGGGGGTGGGGGGACGAGTCCCGGTTCCGCAGACGTCCCCTCTTCGGTCCTCATTAATCTCTAGCCTGTGCCTTTCTCGCGGGGCTCTGGAATCGCAGTAATGCTCCTTTCTGAACCCATCCCTGCCGGGAGAACCTTTCCACACAGTAACTCGACTTTGTGAGGCCGATCTTTTCATCATCTCCACTTTGCAGATAAACAGAGGCGCTGGTGACTAAATGAACCGCCCAAGGCCGCAGAGGATAATACTGTATTTAAAGAGGAGTCTGCATAATTCTTCCTACTGTGCTGCAAAACCTGTCTCTCGCCTTTTCCAGAACTCTCCCTGTCTGCGCTGACAGAGCGCAGTGCTTCTCTCTCTCTCTGCTGTCTTCACATCAAACTGGGAGCTCTTTGATGCCAGGGACAGGATAGTATTTATTTTTCCAGCTCAGTTCCAGGTTCAGGCTGAGCGTAACTGTTAGGTCTCCTTCCTCTGGCTGGTTAGAGAGAAGCAAAAATGATTTAACCCTGCCCTGCTTAATAGAATGATGGCAACAATAGCGACAGATATCAATTGTCAAGTGCTCGTTTTGTTCTAGGCACTATTCTAGGTGCTTGGCAGCACCCCCATTTAACCCTCACAATAATCCCTGCCGGGAGGTATCATGGCCCACTTTGCAGATCAGAACACCGAGCAGTGTCCTAAACCACTGGCCTACCCTGCCTTGGAGGAACCACAGCGCGTCAACAGCAGAACTAGCTCCAGGATCCAAGCCTCCTTTGTCCAGGGAGAGCCTTTTTGTTTTTTGCTGGATTTGGTCTGTTCCCGTCTGCCCCCTGTGTTCCCCTCTGTGTGGCAAGAGCAAGAAGCCTGGAAACTGCCTTGCCCAACACCCTTGCTAGCTGCTTTCTGGGTAGGTTCTAGCAATGGGAGACACTGGTGGGGGATGAGAAGGCCAAGAAATCATTCTGTGTCTGTCTCTGGGAGTGCTCATTTCAGGCTGCAGCTGACTGCAGGTCCCTGAAGTTTGGGTGGCTGGAGAGGTGGCTGGCGTGAGATCTGTACCTCCAGTCAGCAACTGTGAGCCCTGGCACGGTGCTGGGCCCCAGCGGCTCTGCCCTCGAGGGTCTGCTTTACCTGCTTCCTCTTTCCTTCAGCAACCCTTCTAACAGTCCCCATGTTGAATTCCTCCTTTTTAGACATAGGTAGACTTGACCACTTCAAGCCAATCCTTATTCACCAGAATATCCTTCTTCCATCACCCCATTTGGATCACATTCCTCCCCATTGTCTGTGAATAAAGGCTGACCCTATGGGGGCAGTTCGGTGTCCTCATTCTGGATTTGTTGTAGATTTCCTGGATTTTTATATTGCTCTGTTTCCATTCTTATCTCCTGAACTTTCTTTTCCCCAAACATGCTTTGTGTGAGAGATGTCTGGCCTCCGCCTTGCCTTGTGTTCCTTTTACATGCAGGATGCCCCTTTCCAAAATTCAACCCATCCTTTTCAAAAGGAACATCATTAATTCTGAACTAGAAATCCGGGCAAATATCATGAATAAACACTTCAAAAAAGAAAAAAATAATGCTAGGAAATATCTTCTTATTTTTCAAAGAAAAAATAGCTTGTCCAGTTCATCATTTTGTTATTAAGAGTAAAAATAATAATAATTCGAAGTATTGACAATGAGAATTCAATTACTATACTTTATGTGGAGGATAATTAGGAAATTTGTATAAGGGGCCTTAGCATACATTAATACTCCTAAGAATTGTTCTTAAATAAATAATCATAAGTGTATCCAAGGGTATAGGTATGAAATTGTTTGTTTGTTTATTGAGACAAAGTCTTCCTCTATTGCCCAGGCTGGAGTACAGCGGTATAATCATAGCTCACTGCAGCCTTGAGTTCCTAGGCTCAAGGGATCCTTCTGCTTCAGCCTCCCGAGTAGCTAGGATGACAGGTACAAGCCATAATGCCTGGATAATTTTTTAAACTTTTTGTAGAGACGAGGTCAAGTTATGTTGCTTAGGCTTGTCTTGAACTCCTGGCCTCAAGTAATTCTTCTGCCTTGGCCTCCCAAAGTGCTAGGGTTACAGGTGTGAGCCATTGCACCTGGCTGCAGTTCTATTTTAAATAGCGAAAAATAACAAACAGCTCAAATGACCCACCGTAGGGCATTATTTTTAAGTAGTGTATAGAACATGCATGTAGCGAAGCAACCTAGGAGGCAGGCCACCATTTGGTTAGGGGCACTGGTTATATAAAAGGGTTTCACCCCTAACCAGATGGATTGTCTCCTATGACAGCCTCTCCACCAATTCCACCAATATCCTAGCCCTGAAAGGGCAGTAGTGTTGACAGCAGCTCTTAGTATCGAGGACAGTTAGTTGGCAGGGTTGAATTAAGTGAGCACTTAATGCTGTGCTTGACAGGTGGTAGATACTTAAACACCATTTAATGGTAAAGTAATAATACGGCAGCTATTAAAAATAACAGTGAGGCTCGGCGCCTGTGGCTCAACAGGCTAAGGTGCCAGCCACGTATACCTGAGCTGGCGGGTTCGAATTCAGCCTGGGTCCGCCAAACAACAATGGCAGCTGCAACCAAAAAATGGCCAGGCGTTGTGGCAGGCGCCTGTATTCCCAGCTACTTGGGAGGCAGAGGCAAGAGACTCGCTTGAACCCAGGAGTTGGAGGTTGTTGTGAGCTGTGATGCCACAGTACTCTATCCAGGGTGACAGCTTGAGGCTCTGTCTCAAAAAATAAATAAATAAATAAAAATAACAGTGAGAAGTTACATGTACACACACATATAAAGTGGAAAAAACACCTGCAAAAAGAAAGGTATAATATTCAACTAATAACCATTTTTTACAAATACAATTATCTCTAGGGATGAATATAGGTGTAGCAGGTCCTTGAATAACATCATTTCATTCAACAACATTTAGTTGTAAGGTTGATGAGAAAAAAAATATTAGTTCCCATCAGCACCTGTGGAGTTTGCACATTCTCCCCATGTACGCATGGGTTTTGTTCTGGGTTCTCTGGTTTCCTCCCACATCCTAACAATGTGCACAATAGGGAAACTGGCTGTCTATGAGGTCCCGGGCTGTGTGTGGGTGTGTGCGAGGGCACCAGCCAGGGAGTGCTACGCTGTCCTCGGCTGGTTCCTCCCCAGCACCCTGAGGCTCCAGCGACCCAGGACACTGAAATGGAATAAGTGGGTAATTCTTCTTATATCTTAAGTGTCTGAATAGCTGACATTTACTTCAAGAGTAATATTAGAGTGCTCTGGTCTTTATTTGGAAGTTTGGTGTTGTCTATGTGACCAGAGAAATCCTCAGGAACTTAAGTTATGTTTATATCAATTAGCCTGTGCCACTACGTAGAACTGGTTTTGCTTAAAGCTGAAGTTTCCAAGAACCTAACAGCAATGTTAAGTGAGGACTTATTGTATATGGCTTTAGACATAGGCACAGGAAATGGTCTGAGAGGAACTGTTTACTAAAATAACTGGTTAGGTAAACTGGGTATGGTGGAAAAAATAGCACCTCCCCAAATGCCCACATCCTACCTGTGAACACGGTGAGCTGGTAAGGGGTAATTATGTGGCAGATGGGAGGAAGGTTGGTAATCCATAGACATTCAGATGGGGAAGGTAGCCTAGACCATCCGAGGGGCTCCACTGTAATCACAGCTTTCTTTTCAGTCAAACAGGGACTTGGGAGAGTCAATAGCAAAGTCAGAGAGATGTGAAGACACCACACTGCTGGCCTTGGAGATGGAGGGAGAAGACCTGAGCCAAAGAATGTGGGCAGCCTCTAGAAACTGGAGAGGCCAAGGAGACGTCATAGATTCTCCCAGAGCCTCCGAGGGAGTGCAGCCCTACTAACGTGTGGCCGTAGCCCAGTTAGACCCGGTTTAGGCTGCAAACCTCCAGGAGGGCAAGATGGTAAGTCAGTGTGGGTTTAAGCCCCCAAGAATGTGCAGGGACACAACGGGTGATGACAGCTTTTTCTTTAATCATATTTGTATATTTCGACGTTTAGGCATATGCGTGTATATCTTTAATGAGAAAAAAGGAAAGCTTTTTAAATTTAGACGCACCTTAGAAAGACACGCAAATAAAACATAGAAATTTAAAACAGTTGAACACAGAAAAAAAGCTTTCTGATTCTTCAGGACCTATGACTACTGTTCCCTGGGCCAAAAGCCCTGTCCCATCTGTCGGGCGCCTTCTTACTTTGATGACACAAACACATACATTTCTCTGTTGTGAAGGCAGACGTCTGTTCAGCAGCCAGGCCGACTCGTAAGAATCCCAGTCCCCTGCTGACATTGGTCTTTAGCTGTTGTGCACTAGCGGCAGGGGGAGAAGCCAGCTGCCCTTAACTTGCACAGGCAGGTGGTGTCCAGGCCCCTTGGTGGGTCTATGTGGTATGTGATGAAGACATTGCTCTCCCAGCCGCTTCTTTGCCCAAAGCTAATACCTAGGGGGAAGCTGAAACTTCTTAAGTGTGTTTCTAGACTCTGGGTTAGACCAAGCCAAGGTCCCACTCTGTAGTTTCATATCCTATGTTGAAGCTAGTACATGAACAACTACAGGCCCACAGGAGAGAAAAATACAATTGAGTTCAAGAAGGCGGGGAGGGGGTTGGTAAGTTCCCACCTACTGTGTACAATATAGGGGTGGATGGCACATCTCCTGGGCGAAGGGCTCAATCACAACTTGGAGTTCACATCACAAATGCAAACGACGTAAGCTAACTGTGTGTGCCCTCATATCAATCTGAAAAAGAAGGAAGGAAGGAAGGCAGAGAGGGAGGGAGAAAGAGAGAGAGAGAGAAGGAAGGAAGGAAGGAAGGAAGGGGGGGGGAGAGAGAGAGAAAGAAAAAAGGAAGGAAGGAAGGAAGGCAGAGAGGGAGGGAGAAAGAGAGAGAGAGAGAGAAGGAAGGGAGGAAGGGAGGGAGGGAGGGAGGAAGGAAGGAAGTGGGGGGGAGAGAGAGAGAAAGAAAAAAGGAAGGAAGGAAGGAAGGAAGGAAGGAAGGAAGGAAGGAAGGAAGGGGAGGGAGGGAGGGAGGGAGGGAAGGAAGGAAGGAAGGAAGGAAAAAGGGAAGGGAAGGGAAGGGAAGGGAAGGGAAGAAGGAAAGAAAGAAAGAAAGAAGGAAAGAAATCAGGCTGCACGTTTCCGTGTCTTGGACTCAGTTCACCAGGCTCTGTGATAGTTCAGATATGGCCTGGACTGCAGCAAGACTTCCAGCAAACTGAGTCTTTTTCACTCCTGGCCCCACAAGGACCAACCCAATGTCCCCAACAGTGCCTCAGCCCTGCTGTTTCAGCACGCTGTCATTACATCTTCAAGCCTGTTGCCTCTTGGTCCCAGATGGCTCCTAGAGCCCCAGCTCCCTGGCCTTGTCCAGAGCAGGGAGAAGTGGGAAGGAGCCACACTTGGAAGCCCCCCCTCCGTCTCTGTGGGGAAGGAAATCTTCCCAGAGCCCCTCATGCTTCCTTTGATGCTTCAAGGGTCAGAGCTGAAGTGCAAGGGCACCCATGGAAGGGAAGTTGGGACAGAGAGGGTCTAGATTTCTAGCAGAGCTGGAGGGGTTCCCATGGGATGTCAGCTGCACAGCTCTCCGAGTGTCATCACCCCCAGCACCAGCCCTAAACCAGGTGTCTGGCTGAGTCTCCCCTAGGGGCTGCAAAGGAATCAGCAAAGCTTCTAGAGTCAAGTAGAAAGGGTGTTGGCCCTCCTGCCTCTGTGCCAGTCTGATGTCCCCAGTTTACGCCTGCAGGTTGACTTTGTGTTTGAAGGTGTGCAGGACGGTTACACATCAGACAAAGACACCGAGGGCGTGTCGCCAGCTTCTAAAGTGCCTGCCTTGGGGTCAGCCTGTAACTCTCAGCTGTGGTGACTCCAGCACACGGTTACTTGTGGTAAAATGACAGGAAGATCATGTCCCCGAGGCAGTGACAGATTGTTAGAGAAGCGAACAGATGGCTGAGTGCCCTGATGGAGTTTTGCCAGGTGAGAACTGCCAGGCACCCTGAGGGAGGGCAGGCCAGGCCTTTTCGTAGGGACACCAGAGAAGTCTCCTTCTCGGCTTTCTCTCTGGGCTACTTGCTTTTACTCCTCACCAGCAGTTTCTAGGGGCTAAACAGAATTAGGGAGATACTGGCCGCACATTTCTAGTGATTTCAGACAGCTTGAGTAGTTGACTGCACACTCTCTACCCCTCATCTGCAAAAGGAGAGTCTCCGTTTGGGGTTTACGAAGACTGAGCTGGGCTGACCACGGGGGACACACTGTGTATTTCCCTCTTTTCCTTCCACTAATGGCAAATAAAAAGCATTGCCATCCTTTTGGCCATGCCTAGGCTTCTTTCCTCTTGGTTCTTCAACCCTTCATGAAAATTACTGCCACTAAATCAGCAGTTGCTGTCCTAGAGGCGGGAAACGGGTTTTGCTCCCATGCCGTGTTCACTGGAGGACGTGTGGCCCTGTGCCCGCTGTGTGCTGGCTCCGTGCCGTGCACTGAGCGTGCACGAAGGAGGCTTAGAGATGCCGGGGTGGGGTGGGGTATCTCAGTTATTCTCTTAGCGAAGAGGTGAGACAGAGGCACGGCACAGAGAGGAAAGAGGAAGCAGAGGAAGGGGAGCGGAGGAGGTAGGCGTCTGGAGATGCAATGGCCTCCCCTCCTGGCATGCGCCTTCCCTAAAGTCTTCCCCATCCCGAGGATCAAGAGCTCAGGCAGCTCCGTTCTCTCTAGAAGTTCACTTTCTCTGCTCCATCCAGTCAGCCTGTACTGGCCTTTATTATATACTAACCTTCTAATCAGCCGTTTGACTCTAAGTCATGAAGGAGATTTGGCCCCTGATTTGGAGAAAATGGCCTCAACATTCAGGAAAGGCAGGGTTAGAAGGCACAGCCTGCGGCCAGGTGGGACTTGCTGTGAGAAGCAGCAGCGTGACTACTGTGCACTCCTGTGGACACTTGCTGGCTTCGTGTGTCCGAGTTGCTCTGTGGGGTGCTTACTATGACTGCCCTAATGTTTAAGAAAATTACACTTTAACTACTGGTCTTAGAGATGGAGAGTGTCATGGCAGCACTTGTGACCCCAGGTCTGGAGCACAGACTGCTGGCCAGGGCAAGGGATTGGGGCTGGATGGGATTGGAGGCGCTTGGGATTTCATGGGTGTGTGTGTTTGGGGGTCAATGGAGCTGGAGAGGGGGGCCAATGAGTCTCAGGCATACAGAGAAGAGAAGCCAGAGCTAAGGCAGAAGTCTGGGTCGTGATTTCACTGTGAAGGCTTCAATTCCCAACTACGGAGCTCGATTTTATGCTGCTGTGAACGAGGTGAAGTTGAACAGATGAAGCTGCTCCCTGCCCGCAGCACCTTGGTAATTTAGTTTATTTCTGTCTAAGGTAATGGTTTGTGGTGGGATAGAACATCAATTACAGGCTTCATGATGGTTTTTAAGTGAGAATTTGCAGAGTAATCAGAAATTCAATTGGGCCTGAAATAAGCAATGCCATATTTAGCAAAAATATCTTACTTTATTTCAAATCACTCACATTTCAGGTGGCACTCCTAGAAACGTAGCGAGGAGTTTTTAAACACTCACTTGCATTTTCATTGACTTTTTGTGATCTTTAGGTAACCTTATTCTACTTATTTGAATTTGTCATTTTTAAAAAACTGTATTAGATGATTTGTCTGAAGATAATGTAGTAAAGATTTCATTTGGGGTGGCACCTGTGGCTCAAAGGAGTAGGGTGCCGGCCCCATATGCCAGAGGTGGTGGGTTCAAATCCAGCCCCAGCCAAAAACTGCAAAGAAAAAAAAGATCACATTTAATTTAAAAAAAATTTTTTTTAATAATTTATAAAATTTCAGACAACACAGAATCACCTCCATAGAGGATGCAATGGAGAATTTCTGGAGCTCTTTAGGGAAAGTAATTGCCACTCTCCCTCCCCCCCCTCCATTCCCCTAGAAATTTCCTCTGTTAGCTCAATTAGCTCCCTGCTCACCTGTTTGTTTAATGCGTCCTTGTTCCTCTGGACTTCCTCCTGTCCTTTTCTCTTCTAAATCTATGTCTCTCCTAAAGCTCTCTGCCTTACATGGCACTTCTCTGCTTCTCTCATTCACTTGCCAAACTTCTTAACACTGCGGTCTGTATCTCGGCTTTAATGTATGTGTACCCCTTCACTCCGAATCCTAAAGTGCCTTCTCCTCATCTTCAAGTGGCGCCTTTCTCCCAGCTCCCCTTTCTGAGGAATTTGCTCTTCATCATTGCTCAGCCTCTTAACTCTTCTTTAGAAATTCAGTCCTAATTGATCCGCAAGACACCTGCCACTTTGCCCATCTTTCTGGTTGTCCCAGCTCACGTCCCCCGCTGGCTCTCTGGTCTTCTACCTCCTGCTTGCTGGATGGGGGTATCTCCTGGGTTGTTCTTCATGCTAAGCTCTTCCCTCGTATACAGTTGAATCTAGTACAAATAACTTTCCAGTTGTTTCTCCTGCACAACTTCTCTACGTTTGAATCTTGCAGACTAGATGAAACAGTCTCCTTGGTTATGCTGCTAGCATTTTGCTTTTCCACCTATTCAAAAACAAAGTCTACATCATTTCTCTGTCTATTGAAATCACAATGATATAGTCAGCCCTTCTCAACAGTCGACTCATCTCGATAATCTCTGAGCTCCCAAAGCACTTGTTTCTATCTTTTCATAGATGATAGTTATAGGATGTGCGGCCTTACATTTTTCTGGGTAATGGTCTTAGTAGTTTTGTAAACTTTATGCCTCGATTTTCTCATCTGTAAAACTGGACCTTCATAGTAGGATGATCATGAGAATTAAATCAATAAATACAGTTCAAGTATTTAGAATAATGCCTGGAACAAAATAAGCCACTCCCTAGACTGAGTTAATATTACCTGTATACTGTGAACTCCTTGAAAGTAGGGACAGCATTTTATTTCTCTTTAAATCCCCTATAGCACCCAGCACAGTAATTTGCACATAGCAGATGCTTAAGATATTACTGAAAAGGATAATAGAAAAGATTCATATATTCAGAATTTTTAAAAATATAGAGGTCAGAATCTTCTGGAGTTCATTTTTTTTTATTAAAAAGAAAAAAATACTGGAGAAAAAGGCAATGTCCATAGGGTCTATTATAGCACTTTTACCTCCAGGCCAGTGTGGCAGAAACTGACCTGAGTAGCGATCTTCCTGGTCATTATCATTCATTCCCGCTAATTGTAAGACCCTGAAGGACATTTTGAATCATCAGATGAAGATGTACATACCGTTTGGTTCCAAGTAAATTTTATTACACCAGAATTATTGCTTAATGACTATTTTTAAAAGGATAACTGTTAATTAACTGTGATTTTAGTTAACGAGAACTCTTGATTCTCAGCTCAGCTGGATAAATGAGCTTCTGCAGTTAAAGAGTGGATTGTCACCAACATGGGTCCAACTGTTCTGGTCTCTTTTTCTGTTGGTAGGATGGATATGTGTTCTGACTCTGGGTAAATGTGTGTATAAAATTAAGCTATTGTATAAAGCTTTTTAAGATTGGTGCCCTTTCTTTTCTGTCTCTATTCATGGCAGGATTGTTAGGTAATGCCTGAATTTAAGCACTTCCATCTTTAACCACAAAGGTCAAAGCAGCAAAATTGTGTTTAGAAAAATACTCAATCCCCTGCATTAAGCCCTTGGACCCCCTTGTGTTCTTCCAATAAATGTCCATTTATGAATAATATACTTTAGTGGGTTTCTATTACCAGTAGCCAAATAGTCTTGCTGAGAAAGCTTTTGTTCCTGAGCTAGTGAGATCATGAGGAGAGGGGCAGAGATGCACGGGAGAGGCACCACGGCCCGAGTGGAAAGAACCCCAGTGTCTGCATCAGCCAGGCAGGGACCCAAGTCCTTGCTTTATCATTTACTAGCTATGGACACTTCACCAGTTATTTAAACATGTTGGGCTTCAGTTTTGTTTTTTTTAAAAAACAAAAATAATACTAATTATGTAGGACTTTGAAATTTTGAGGATTAGAAATAATGTTTGCAAGAGAAAATCACAGTTCAATGATGCTGCATTATTATTCTCAAGAAATTTTATTTTAATAGCCTCAAAATAACCATACTGACTAATAAATCAAGTGGCTAAATGATATAGTCACACAATTAGCTAGATACCAAATTAAGGAATAAAAAGACAAAATAAAAAGAATTTCCATATAAAGGAAATAAGTAAATACGTTTTATCCAGTAAGGAACTCTATAAAGACCAGAAGAAAATGCTCTTCATTTTAGACTATTCATCCCAATGGAAGTTAAAGGTGCAACCTTAAGTTGGGGGCTGGATGGGTTCATGCAGACAATCTAACAGAATATAATTGAGTCCCTGAGGAGAGTTCCATTTATTCTGTTGGGAATGTATTTTATGGTAGCAAGCATTTGGATGTTCTTTCCTGAAGGACCCATGAAGACCTGTGGGTCTGGTGGCAACTGACTGAAGAAATATAAAGTTAGAAATGATAAGAAAGAGACAAGACACACAGAATAGAATTTTCAAAGGTGGGAACCAGGGGACGACCACCACTTGTGGGATTCTGATGGTTGCCCTGAGTGTCAGCTCCACTCAGCTTTTATTGAAGACTATTTGCTCATTAGTCCAGATGGTAAGCTGAGGAAGGGAACAAAGACACCAGCAGTTTCTCTGAGTGAGCATGTCAGCTCCTATTGTTTCTACAGTCATTAACTTAAAGGGTCTGAACGGCCTTGAGAGATCCAGAACCTGAGCCTTGTGTGGGGGCAGCCTCCTGTCAGAGGTCACACACACAGATTCCTAGGGAGGTGTTAATCTCTGCTAGTTCACTGCGGAGTAAAACACCACTGGCGTCAATCTCCTCTGAAGAATCTGTGGGAAAGAGGAATTTTCCTCTCATCCCTACTGCAGAGGGTCTTCTTCTGCAATAAGGGATAAGGGATATAAGCCCTCCTACCGTATTTCAGGCCTCAAGATGTTCCCTCCTTCTCTGCTCCAGCCAAATACAAATCTCCACAATGAGTATTTGCTTTGACTGTTGACCGGGCAGGAACCGGCCTAGTTGATGTTTCTGGCTAGGCCTTGCACACAGCTTCCTCTGTGGCCATTATTTCTCAGAGTGTTTACAGACCCACCAGGGGTGTTAGTAAGCTGTATCCCCAGTAGGTCAGAGCTCTAGGAAAAGCAGGAAACTTGCTCAGATAAGAAATTTAGCAGTGGCTGGTTTAAGTTTTTGTGTGAGTAGTACTATTATACCTATCTTGAGTGTCTTGCTTGTACTGTATCACATCATACCTTTGTTTAATTCTTAATAAACTGTACACTTGTTTAAAAAAAAAAAAAGAAAGAAAGAACAGTGAGAAGGTTGTTTACTACCTGTCTGCCTCCTCTGTCAGCTGGAGGAAGTCAGCCCCCATCAGGGGCTTTCTCTGCACAGCTCAGTCAGCATCCCCATCCTCCTGAGACTTCGGGCCCCAGCTCTGACTGGGCTAGGTGTGTGTATCATTACCGGTTGGTCTTCCTAAGCACATCCCATATTCTCCCTTTTAAAAAATAAAACTCTCTCCAATTGCCCTTTTGAGTATGCTGTTAACTGCTGGACTCTGCTGGACAGATTGTATCCATCAATATTATTAAGGGAAAGAAAATGCAGTCTTGTTGCTTTTTAAGGACAGTGTGTAACTCAAATTATACTTTTAAAAACAAATCTAGAGCTCTCGCGGGATTTGGGGCCTAGCTTGATTCCCGCTCTCTTCTTAACGCCCTGCCGGCTGGGGTCGCTGCGGTTCACTTCTTGCTCGCACTGGGCTCTTGCCTGCCCAGAGTCCCTCCCAATGCTCGGAACATTGCCCTGGGCTGCCGCCTGGCGCAGTTGCTTTAAATCCACATGTATCGGGGGTTCTGGAAGATGGCGGCGGCGACGGTTCCATAGTTCATCACTCTCCAGTCAGCAGGTGAGAGGGAGGGAGTACTGGACCTTTCGCAGAGTGAATTGTCAGAGTGGATGAGCACTTGGCAATGCACAGCGATTTGGTGGATTGTTGTGTTTGAAATATAGTTCATAACCGCGGAAACTGCTGTAAACTGTTTCC
>CAUYRH010061779.1:0-11626 GCA_963574655.1 Perodicticus potto
CAAAAAATAGCTGGGTGTTGTGGCAGGTGCCTGTAGTCTCAGCTACTTGGGAGGCGGAGGCAGGAGAATCGCTTGAGCCCAGGAGTTGGAGGTTGCTGTGAGCTGTGATGCCACAGCACTCTACCCAGGGCAACAGCTTGAAGCTCTGTCTCAAAAAAAGAAAGAAAAATAAATAAAACTCTTTATCTGCGAAGATATTCATTATCAGGTTATTTATAATACAGAAAAACTGGAGACCAAAACTGTGATAAATCTAATCAACAGAATCTTATGCAACCATTAAAAATGTTTACACAGGGCCAGGTATGGAGGCTCATGCCTATAATCCCAGCACTTTGGGAGATAGAAGCAGAAGAATTGCTTAAGGCCAGGAGTTTGAGACCAGCCTGGGCAATAGAGTGAGTCCCTATCTCTACAATACAAAAAAAAAAAAAAATTAAAAAATTAGGTGGGCATGGTGGCATATTACTGCAGTCCCAGCTACTCAGGAGGATGAGGCAGGAAGATCCCTTGAGCCCCGTAGTTCAAGGCTGAAGTGAGCTCTGATGACATCACTGCACTCTAGCTTGGGTGATAGAATGGGACCCTGTCTCAAAAAAAACGCTTAATACAAGCTTAATCTCTTAAATTTAATCTCTTAATTTAGGAGATACTATTACATAGTCTTTAGACTATGTATTAAGAGAAAAGGATGCTGATATATTTGCAGTGTGATTATCTAACAAAATAAACAAACCAATGTACCGAAAGGTTTGGAAGAGTAGAAATTAATGGAAACTTTTTGGAGGCTAATCTTGTAGAAGTTACTAAAACTGTGAATGCTTGTATCTATTGACCATTTAATATCAAGAAATTTGCTCTTAAGAAACAATATGGCAAATACTACAAATACATCTATAAGGATGTTCACTACAGCATTGTCCATAATAGTAAAAAAAAAAAAAAAAAAAGTTGAAACCTAAATGTCTATCAATAGGACATTGCACATATAAATCATGCCATATTTCTACAGTGGAATACAGTTCAGCAGTTAAAGGGTGTAAGCCTAATCTTTATATAGCAACATACAAGCATTCCATAGCAAAGAATAATAAAGAATGGTGATGACATTAGTTAGAAACTGGAAGTTAAGGCAGATGTCTCCCTCCCCGCAGCATAGGGAACTTTTTCAGATATAGGTAAGTCTGTGTTGTCCCCCAGAGGCTCCTAGTCAATCTGCTGGGGCCCAGGGTGGTGGTGGTAGCAGTATTTGAATTCTGGTAAAGCTCCTGTTGGCAGTCAATTCTCTTACGCTCCCTTGAAGAACTGCTTCAGACAACCTGGCTAAAAGTTCTCAAAATGCCCCAAAGTAGACAAATACGAAAAAGGCATTTAAAAAGTCACAGACAACTCAAGAGAGGCTGACCCTGTCTAATAAACATGGATTATCATAAAATGAGTAATCCAAAATGCTTAGGCAAATTGGTTTTGAGAGACTAAGGACAGCTTCCCTGTCTGGGAGGCGCATACCCACAGACTCCTTCCCTTGACCTTCCTAAATCTGAATCCCACTCTGTTTTTTCTTCCTGAGACTTTGTTTTGTCATCTGTAAAATGGGGATAATATCACTACCTACTTCTTAGCATTGTCGAGAGGATTAAGTCAGATAGTAAGGGCAAGCACTTAGCCCAATGCTTAGCACATAGTAGGTGCTCAATAAACAGCTGGCATTGCCTTATTGTCATTGTCAATTGTTATTCTTCTTAATGGAAAGGGGACACTGAGGATACTTGGGTTGGAGCAAAGTCCTCTGGCAGGGATGGGGGCCTAAAGGGATCATGAGCAAGTAGACCAAGGTTATAAGCTGGCAGGAGACACAGGGGTCAGAATTACCCGGCCAGCATGGGCCCAGTGGATGCCCAAGAGGCCACCAGTCCTGCTCACAGATAATTCTGCCCATGGAAGACCATGGCCACGAGGAAGGGACGGCCGGGCCCAGCCCCGCCCAAGTGGCCGTCATACCTTTTCGCTACACTTTCTGATGGTGGCCGTGAGCTCACTGACTACCATGTCCACACACTTGATACTGGGCTCTTTGAGCTTCTGCACCTGCTTTTTCACTGTGGCTTCAAAAGCGAGGTCAGGTGTGAAGAGGCCCGTCCTGCACCCAGGGAGGAGGCGGGGACAGGCAGGGAGCAGAAGGGGGTGAAAGCCAAGCAAGGCCAGGGCCAGGGGCAGGGATGGCACAGGCATGGGGAAAGAGAGAGACACCGACACAGAGAAAGGGAGAGAACAGAAGATACGGTGAGCGTGGGATCAGGTCCTCCCTGCCGCCACCCGGGGTTGGCACCTCCCAGGTGCTGCCAAGCATCCCCAGGGCTCTGTGGGTAGGGCCAGGGGTCTGGGGGAGTCAGTCCCTGCTCAATGTAAGACCCCTTCTACTGAGTTTAGATCCTCTCCCCAGGGCTGTGCCCCTCCCCACTACTTGGGGGCACTGAGCCTAATGCTCTCTCTTTTCCAATGTCATCTTTGTCCATAGCCTTGGGTCCACCTAAGGAGTTGGCCCAGGCCATGACAAGGCCAGGACCTCACCCACTCATCCTGTTCAATTCTAGGTTTCCCAGTGACCGCTGCATTTGCTTCACCCTGACTTCAAAGCTCAGCATCATTCTCTACCTCCACCAGGGTTGCTGCATCCAGCTGCCCAGGCTGCACACTGCACAACTCCAGGAGGCTCCATTCACATAGACCACAGTGCAGATGTTGCCTCCTGGTGTTGGAGCATAGCAGCCTGACCACCACCCTCTACCCCCTGCTCTACTTCTGTCCCTCTCTTTCTCTTCTAGGGGCATCTCTCGCCTCTCCTCCAAAGGGGTCTGGTAGAACTCAGCTCCAAAGAGGGAAAGAGAGAGAAGAGGAAAGACAGAAACAGTAGAGGTGGTGATAGAGGGGCCAAGGACAGCAGTGGGGAAAGGAAAGGAAAGGAGGCTGGGGGGTGGAATCAAGGAGCGCTGGACTTGGAGTCCAAAGCTCCAGCATCTAGTAGCAGCTCTGCCACCTCTTAGCTACTGTGACCTTGGGCTGGTCACTTGATTTCCTGAGGTTCATTTTTCATGCTGTGAAATGGGTACTGTCTTCCTTGCCCTTGCTTGGTTCTTTGGCGCTCAGATGACATAGCAGATGAGAGAAGAATCTGTCCCCGGAAGGCCAGATGTGGATGGAAGGGAAGGGGGAGGCCCCGAATGAGGGTGGGGTGAGGATGGGGAGGATGAAAGATAGTGGGGAGTCAGAGTACCTGATAGTCCTGGGTCCTCTGCACTCCTTTGGCCACCCAGACCCACCAAACAGTACCCAAGAAAGCCCTGCACCTCACCTGTCTCCAGGGCCTAGATTTTCCCAAGACCCCTCCCTGGAGCTTCCAAAAGATGACCCCATCTCTGAGGCCAAGGGGGGGGCTCAGGGTCCCCTCAAGATCTATTCTCTCTGAGCTAGAGGACCTCTTGGTGGGCTCTCAAGGTAAACAGCCAGTCACCAGATCTCCCACCAATGTCCGATCCCTGGTCTCCAGGCCTGGGGGCCAGGGATGGGTGAGGCCGCCTCAGAGGATCCCCTTCTCCTGGTCTGTGGTGGCCTGCCTCCCTTACCCCGCTGAGGTCTGGACATGCTACCGAGGAGGCAGTGGGGGGCATGGGGAAGGAGCGCCTGGCAGCAGTGCAGGGCGGGGCAGAGGCGGGGGGGCTGGCCCAGACTGCCAGGTTACCTTCTTGGTGCACTGTCTAACGGTGCTGATTAGCTCCGAGATAACCATGTCCACACACTTGAGACACGGTTCTCGGATCTTCTTCACCTGCTTTTTCACAATGGTCTCAAAGGCCATGTCTGGGGTAAACAGCCCCGTTCTGAACGCCCGGAGCGGGAGAAGGGCACAGTGTCACAGGCTAGTGCAGGCCAAGAGTGTCAGGCCAGGGCCCCGCCCCAACCCCTGATCTCTGCCCAAGGGGCCCTTCCTCTACCCCTCTCTGAGCCTCAGGGTCCCCAGCTGTAAGATGGGAGGGAATATTCTAATGAGGGTCTTTCATCAATGCTCTTTGGGACAAGACAAGGTCTGCTTATGTCTGATTGTGTTTCCTTGGAAGAGTCTGTGAATACAGAAGGAGCTTTTATAGCCAGAAATGGTTTGAAAATTGCCAAACTGATTCTCCGTAAGAGCCTTTCCAGGAATAGAGCATTTTATTTTAAGACTAGAGAGATTTTTTTTCCCCTGCACATTGGCCAATGCAGTTTTTGTATGTAAACTATGCCAAAACTTAGAATTGAACCTGCATGAAAGCAGGGCCATCTTGATCTTATTTATTGCCTGGAAATAGTAGGGACTTTAAATTTTTCTGCTGGATGAATTTTTTTTTTTTCTTCAGATAAATGCAGTATAGATCTGAGTCTCTGAAGGGCTTTTAAGGAACAGATCACTTCTCAATCCTCCTTCCTGCTCCGTGGGCCTTGGGGTTGCTCAGAAGGAGGGAGGTGGGGTGGAATGGGGCTGACTTTGGACTAATGAGATTAGAGAGGAAACTAGAGGGTTGAGAAGTTGCATTCCATCGTAAAAGGACACAGACTCATACCTAGAAGGCCCATTGCAGGCCCCACCCAGTGGTTTGGGCATCTTTGCTCAACCACCTGGATGGGGCTGGAGGACCTGTCTTACCCTGCAGATAGGCAGGGGTCCCAGCCTAGAGGGTGCTTCCCTAGCTCCCTGTACCCTGGGCTCTGTCCAGTTGGTCCAACCTTCAGGCCCTGCTCCCAGGCACAGCAAAGAAGGCCAGCATGTTGCAGGGAGAGGGTGGCTTAGGCCTTGCATCCAGCTCCCAGAGCTGGAGCCTGTCAAGCTGGGGGCCAGAAAGTTGGGGTTGAAAGGACTGGGGACTAGGGCTCTTGGGCCCACTTCATCACTCTCTGTGCCTCTGTATTAGATTTCCCCTGCTTCCGGCTCTCAGCCCCCATCCCTGGTCCCAATACATGCCTAATGCCATGGATATTCTTGATGGCATAGCTGATCTCTCTTCGGAGCTCCTTCTCATCAAACTCCATCTGTGCAGGAGGGCAGAGAAAGGATGTTTAGGTTCTGTCCCTGCTACCTGGGAGGTCACACCCAGGGCTGGGCACCGGGATCTCCAGTAGAGTCGGCACAAGCACATCTCAGAGAAAGCCCTCTTGCCCCTGGGCTCCCTGTCCTACCTTGACCAGCTCAAAGGGGAAGCGCTCATGGAAGATCCGGTTAATGCGGGCTCCTCCTGACAGTTCATAAGTGTCAATCTGATCGCCTGAGCCTTCAATGCGCTTCTCAAAGTCCACTGCGAACTGCTGGACCATTCTGGGGGGAGAGTGGTGTGGCCTGAAGGGCAGGAGTAGCCCAGGGGAGCAGGACCTGGGAGAGCCCTGTGGTGGGGGGGGTGTTTAGAGGAGAGGGGAAGAGGAGCTTAGCACTGGGGGCGCCTCACTGCAGCAGGGCCTTGGTCTTGCGTGCTGGGTCATCAGGGCGGAAGTTCTTGTACTCCTCCACCTCCTTCTCAATGGACAGCAGCTGGCTCTGTAGTTTGTTCCGCAGCCCTGGCAGTGTGTCCCGGATGTGGTTTGTCAGTTGCTGGGGGTGAGGGTGAGGAAAGGGTTAAGGCCAGAAGTTCAGAAGGCCAGGCAGGGACAGGGTGCCAGGGGATATCAGGGGTCTGTGTGAACCTGCTGAGATGGAGAGCAGTAGAGGGCAGCCTCAGTACTGCCCGCTGCTGCCCTGCTCACTAGAGCAAAAGCTGGTTCACAGTAGGTGCTCACAGAGCTGCACTAACTGAGCTAATGAGTGTGTAACTCAGTCTGCAATGGAAGCCACAGATTGGGATTCGTATTTGAAATTACAACTGGTTTAATATTTTTAGATACCGTATAGGCCAACCCAAATATGACTGGGGCAAGGGTGGCCAGAGAGCTGCTCTTGGTGCCCTCTGGGTGTAAGGCCTCCCTTAAGATAGTTCTCAAGTTCCAGTGCTCACTGTCCCTAGGTCCCCCCACATTGTATCTCCCTGTACCTTCACAATGACCCTGTAAATGTGAATGGTGATCACACCATTATCCCCATTTTACAGATGCAGAAATAGAGGCTTAGAGAGCCAGAAAGAGTGTCTCAGTGAGGAAGTGACAAAGCTGGGATTGGAACCCAGGTCTGTGGCATTCCCCACTGCCTCTCTCCCGTCAACACACATACACACACACATGCCTGCCTCAGCTCTGGAAGCCTTATTCCATGTAGATACACCATGGGGAAGCCCTTGAGATCACCTGTCAAGGCCCTTATTCCTGGCCCTCAAACCCAAGCCTCCTCCACTGAAGGCCTCCTTGTCTATGCCACCTGCCCTGAAGGTCTTGGTCTTCTATACAATCTGGGGAGTCCCAGGGCTTCCCTTGTAGATCCCAGACAGGGAAAGGTTAGCAAAGCTCTGCTGCTTACCTGGCTGTGGGTCTATGGGCAAGTTGCTTTGCTTTTCTGGGCCTCAGTTTGTTATCTGCTTGATGGGGATGTTAACCTCTGCCGGTCACTCTCGAAACACACTTAAATGATTCTGCTCTCATGTTTGTTTTCCCAGACACTATTTTGCCTGGTCCCCTACCTGGTTGAGGACCTTCTGCAGGTAGGGTGTACCCATGCGGTCAGCCAAGTGGCGGTAGGATGGATGGGAGAGGAAGAATTTGCGTTCAGCAGCCAAGGCGGCTGTAATGTCCTTCTTGCCATCAATATCCTTCTGGCTCCGGTTTACCACCCCAATGTAGCCTGTGGACAAGGTCAAGGTCAGGGGCAACCAACCTCAGGGGGAGGGAGGGGTGGAGTAGGGAAGGACAGGGGATGGTGTGCTTACCCCTGCGCAGGGGGAGCAGCTTGTTCTCCAGCACATCGCGGGCATCTGTGCCCTCATCCATCAGGTCCAACTTGGTGATGACCCCAATGGTGCGCTGACCTGGGAGTACCAGCGAGAGGGCTGTCTACACCTGCCTACTCCTTCCCTGACTTCTTGCCTCTCCTCTTCCCTCTCATGCATTCTGCACAGAGTAGCCAACATGACTCTTCCAAGACAAGATGATATCCCACCTGTCCTGCTGGGAAACTCAAAGCTCCCCCCAACTTGCTGGCCCCACTGCATCTTAGCTCAAGGGCATTCAGTCACTAAGGAGAGATGGCAGCCCAGAAAGGTGGGAAAGACCCTTCTCCAGAATGTATGGGTCAGAGCTGCCAAGAGACTAGACCAAACTCCCCCAGATGGCTGATATCGAGCATGCACAGGATGGTATGGCCATAGATCAACATGATTTTTATTTTATATATTTATTTATCTTTAGAGACAGAGTCTCACTTTGTCACCCTTGGTAGAGTGCCATGATGTCACAGCTCACAGCAACCTCCAGCGCTTGGGCTTAGCCGATTCTCTTGCCTCAGCCTCCTAAGTAGATGGGACTACAGGCGCATGACACAACGCCTGGCTATTTTGTTGTTGTTGTTGCAGTCTGGCCGGGGCTGGGTTCGAACCTGCCACTCTCAGGTATATAGAGCCAGCGCCCTACTCACTGAGCCTCAGGTGCTGCCAGATCAACCTGATTTTTATTTATTTATTTATTTATTTATTTATTTATTTATTTATTTTGAGACAGAGCCTCAAGCTGTCGCCCTGGGTAGAGTGCCGTGGCATTACAGCTCACAGCAACCTCTAATTCCTGGGCTCAAGCGAGTCTCCTGCCTCTGCCTCCCAAGTAGCTGGGACTACAGGCGCCCGCCACAACGCCTAGCCATTTTTTTGGTTGCAGCCATCATTGTTGTTTGGCGGGCTCAGGCTGGATTCGAACCCGCCAGCTCAGGTGTACGTGGCTGGCGCCTTAGCCCGTTGAGCCACAGGCGCTGAGCCGGTTTAAGACATTTTTATATCTCTTTTCATGTCTTTTGCATATTTTTGTTTAGGGTTTTTGATCTACCCCCCACATTTAGAAAAGGATTTATTTATCTCTTTATTTATATTATTTTTTAGTTTAGTGGGTATATTGTTTCTTTTTTCTGCGATATATGCGGCAAATATTTCTTTCATTTAGTGTTTGTCTTTTATGTTTTCTCATGGCACTTTTTGCTGTGCCAAAGATTTTTAATCCTTAAAAAGTCAAGTTTATCTATCTGTTCTTTTCTTTCAGTGAATTTTTAATTTATAGATAGAAAGCCTTTTCTTACACCCAGATTAAAGAGGAAATCATTTATGTTTTATTCTAGTCCTTACATAGTTAAATATTTTGTTAGTTTACTTATTTTAATAATTTTTAATATGTTGTTTTTTCCCCCCCATGGGACATTTGATTTTCTATTTCACTATTTCTCTTATTATTTTCTTCCTTTCGCTTTTGGGTTCATGTTTCTGTTTTTTTTTCAAATTTCTATTGGATATTAGCTCATTGACAACCAGCTTTTTTAATATAAATAAGCTATAAAGTAGTTAGGTAGTTATACATTTCTAAGTGCAGCTTGTTGCAGTGCACAGATATAGATATATATTTTATTATCTTTAACTTATAAATGTTACCTTATTTCTACTATGATTGCTTTTTTGATTTATGAGTTATTGAGTAGTTCTCAATTACAAATACACATAGCTTAAAAGTATTTACTATGTAAAAATATATATTTGTATTTGAATATACAGCATTTTAAAATATTTCAGTTTCTAAGTTCACTGCATTGTGGACAAAGTGATCTCTGTATTTATAGTCTTTGACTCTAAACTTTGTTCAGGATGGTGCTTGTGTGGTTCAGCCTCATAAATCCAGTGTGTGTGTAAGAACAGACTGTGTCCTGAAGGTTGGAGAATCAGCATTCTCTGTGTGGCCTAAAGTAAAGCTTGATGATCTTGTTTAAGTCTTTTCTGTCCTTGTAGATAACTTTCTTTAACTGATGTTTCAATCACTGGGAGGGGTGTGTTCAAGTTTGCCAGTATGATTGTGGATTTGTCAGTTTTCTTCTATTTTTGTTCATTTCTGCTTTATATAAAATACTGAGACTTTTAAATGTTTCTAGATCCATATAAATTTAAAATTCTTACAGTATCTTACTAATAAATTGGATCTTTTTATCTTTATGTGGTATAGTTTATCTCTGGTAATCCTTTTTGTCTGAAAGAAAATTTTATCTGATATATTTGCCTAGTATATATTTTTCTTCCTATTCCTTTTAGTATTTCTGTACCTGAGTGTTTCTGGTGAATTTTTAAAAATGATATCTAATGGATTTTTGTTTTAATCCCCCCCCTGACGATCTTTGTCTTTAAAAGAGTGGAACATGTAGTTTACTTTCATTTATTTTAATTACTTATAATTTGGAATCCTTTCTATAATCTTGTTTTGGGCTTCTATTTTTTTTTTAAGATTTTATATTTTTAGAGTAGTTTTAGGTTCATAGCAAAATTCAGAGAATGGTGCAGAGAGTTTCCATATGTCCCCTCCCCTAATCAGGGCCCCAAACCTCACCAAAGCAGTTTGTTTTGCTACAGTTGTTGAACCTGCACTGAAACATGACCCTCACCCCAAGTCCACAGTGCATCTCAGAGCTCACTCTTTTTTCTTCTAAGTGTATTATGTGTGCCCACTAATCAACCTCTTTTTATCCTGGGCTTTCTATTTAGCTCAACTTTGTTAGTTTTTCTCTTTTCTTCCTATTTTTTGATGGACAAATGTGTTTTTGTACTCTTCACTACATAATTTTGTGTTTGTGTCCAAAGTTAATCAGCATCTCTAGACACATTCCAAAGAATACAAAAATTTTATGATACTTCATTTCTGATTGTTCTCTCTTGACTTGAATGCCACTTTCCTTTTCTATTGGTGTATTTTTAATGCTGTGCAGCCTTCTTTGTCCTTGATACCATACCACCTGTTTAGATGTGCTCATATCTTGCTGTGTTCTTTGCTCTTCTGCTTCTACTGCAGATGTTGCTGCTTCTAAAATGCATCATGGTCAACGTGTTGGTAAAAACTATTTTTAACTGAAACCTTCTTTATTTGCTTTTTATTTTGTATTTTTAACGTTCAATGAATATTTTACCTATTAAGTCTTTACCTAAAGTCTGCTTTCCAAATTAAACTTCAATGGAAAAATATTGGTATGTGCCATGTTCTTTAGAAAAAGCTTCGTTGTCTTCTGGAGCAAGATGGCGGCCGAGTAACGGCTTCCTTGCAACTGGGCACAGTGAGACTGGGGAGAGAAGATTTCAGACATCTCTGGCTGATGGGATCTGCCCAGAAATATCCCTTTGGGGACACAGGGAGACAGCGTGAGACTTCTGGACCCCCTGCATAAAGCAAAAGCAGTGGAGAACTGGCAAGTGATTGCGAGTGTTTGTTCAGTCTAATCCTGCCAGCAGCTGTAGGTACAGTAGCAGTGAGATTGCAAACTGGAAAGGCCTTAACTGTGAGCTGTTTGGGTTTCTTTGGACTTGGCACTCAGTTGAGCTACCTTGGGAGAACTTGGACAAGAATGCGGAGGTCTTTGAGTGTTGTCTAGGGCCCCAGACTGAGCTGCTGAGCCAGATGGAACTACCAGTGTTTGGTTGTGGGCCGTGTGGAGCCATTGTGGGAGAACTGCCCCAGCAAGCTCCACCCTCAGGGTTGCTGAACAAGCATTGGGCGGGAGCAAGTAATCTAGTGACTGAGCAGCCTAAAGGCGGAGACTGAAACGCCTTGCAGCCTTAGCCCTCAGGGGCATAGAGTGAGACTGGTTTGGGCACACTGGGTAAGTGGATAGCCACTTAAGGAGTGATCTCAGTGACAAGCGATTTCCTGGGAAAGCTACCTAGCCCAGATTAGCAATGTAAAGTGCCTTCTAAGCAGGCTGAGGAGGATTTAGGCTCTCCACCCTGCGGGGTTTGAGAAATCATTAGAGGCCTCCAGTCTGCATTTCATACAGCCGTAGCATAATTAACATATCATACCTCAGAAGATCACCTGTTGCCCAGACAATATTCAGCAAGATATATATACTGCTTTGTTTTTGGTTTGGTTTTGTTTTCTGTTGTTTTGCTTTTTTTTTTGTTTGTTTAATTTCAACATTTTCCCTATAGATTTTTCTTTTCTTTTTCTTTCTTTCTTTTGTTTCTTCCTTTTTCTAGTTTAAATATAATTTTCCATTGTTGCCTTTTTCAACAATTAGAACTTCATTTTTGCTAGTGTTTCTACCCCTATTAAATGTTTTTTCCCCCAATTTTATCCTATGAAGTTTTTGGTTTTCTTGTTTTGGTTTGATTTATTGCATTTTTGTCTTTCTTCTCTACTTGGTGGAGGTGGGATACTGTGTCCAAACAGGCTGACAAAGAGCTGCTGACTTAACCAACCAACCCAGCACTGCAGAGGTTGGGGTTTCTTAAGGTTGAGTCAAAGCACCCTACTGTACACCTATATTGCTCACGTCCCCCTCTTTCTGTGCCTCTCTTCTTTTTGTCAGTAGTCGCTTCTACTCACCCCCTCTCCTTTCTCCTTTTTCTTCTCTTTTTTTCTTTTTTTCTTTCTTTTTTCCCTTCTTGCTCTTCAATCTTCTCATCCTTCTGGTCCTGTACCAAAAGGACTCATTGAAACCCTAGTCCAG
>CAUYRH010061783.1:0-32346 GCA_963574655.1 Perodicticus potto
GCCTCTAGTCCCAGCTACTTGGGAGGCGGAGGCAAGAGACTCGCTTGAGCCCAGGAATTGGAGGTTGCTGTGAGCTGTGATGCCACTGCACTCTACCCAGGGTGACAGCTTGAGGCTCTGTCTCAAAAAAAAAAAAAAAAACAAATATTGCATGTTCTCATTAATGTGTAGGAAATAACAAAACGTATTGAACTCTTGGAGACAGAGAGTACAACAATGGTTTCTAGAGGCTTAGACAGATAGTGCAGAGGAGTTGATAATGAGGGGGATAGGAAATGGCTGATGAATAAATAAATAGAAGGAATAAAATCTGGTGTTTGATAGCACAATAGCTAACAATAATGGGTCATACATTTCAAAATAACTAAAAAAGTGGAATTGGAGTGTTCCTAACTTATCCGTGGAGTGACAGTACCCCCAGTTACCCTGATTTGATCATTATGCTATGTATGCTTATCTCAAAATATGGCATGTACCCTGTACATATGTAAAGTTAGTATAAATCCATAATAATTAAAAATTTTTAGAAAAGAATAAGCATAATGTCTTCTTTCAAGTTTTTCCAACTGTTCACATTGTCTCAGTGCTGCCATAATATTCTGTATAAAAACTTATTTTGTATTACAATTTCATGTTTTATGTTCTAATTATTGGTTTAAGCAATTGACCAAGGGTACGACATACATGTAAAAACACATTCTATTTTTCATTTATCTGAGAACATTTGTTCATAAATTTATCTAAAGGAACATTTGAATGAATAAATTTAAAGACCAAATATCACTGAAGGCCGATTGCATGACAGGTGCTCAGTTCTAAGTGCTGTATATACGACCACGGAAAAGCTACCTGCCTTCATCAAGATTACCTTCTAGTAGGTAAAGATAGCCAATCAAAAGTAAATAATTAAATGTGTGCTACATAGGGAATTGTAAAACTAAAAAAATTGGGAATATACTATGCCATGGAGAGAAAGTTTCAACTTTATAAAGGCACAATATCTCTTAACTGATTAAAAGATTGATTTCAATGAATAAAAATCCAACAGTTTTATTTTAGAATTCAGAAATTGCATTTACGTCAGGTATGGTGCATTTCACAGTAAAAATATAATTTAATGATAGTTTCAAAAGGTTGTTGGATAAATGGATTGCAGACCCCAGCTGGGCTGAAAAATTATTTCACTAAAGATAGTAGAGAGAATAATCTAGAAAAGGAGGATGAGGTGGTCAGAGAAAAGAGTAATTATAGATATTAATAATGACAAGTTTTAGAATCTATCCACATACTTCAGAGTCTCAGAAAGAGTGAAGAATGAGACTATTACAGTTAAATACCTGTGAGGCCAGGTTATTGAGGAAAATCACCTGTGCAGATCCTCATACCACCAAGATCATAATTTTGGAGAAAATTAACAGAGAAACAAGAAATAAAATCTTTAAAGGAAGAAGAAGATAAATCTGTGTTTATGTTTAAAAAAAGTTCCTCAAAATGAGGTATACACTCAACTTTGGTGGCTCTCAGCACTTTGAAAGGCCAAGTCTGGGAGATTACTTGAGCCCAGGAGTTTCAGACCAGCCTAGGCAACACAGCAAGACCCTATCTCTATAAAATTTTATTTTAAATAGCCAGGTATGGTGAGGTGGGCCTGTAGTCCCAACTACTCAGGAGAATGAGGCAGAAGAATAGCTTGGGTCCCAGAGTTCAAGGCTGTAGTCAGCATTAGGATTACACCACTGCGTTCCAGACTGGCTGACAGAGCAAGACTCTGTCTTTAAAAAAAAAAAAAAGAAAGAAAGAAAGAAAAAGAAACGTGGTCTATGACTTTTTGCTACTCTCTCACAGTGAGACGGTTATAGAAATACAGAAATTGAGAATAAGCATTTACATACTTTATAATTTGTTATGTCTACTTAATCTAATAATAAAAATTAAACATATTTCATGACAATTTTATTTTATTGTCTATCGTTTATTATATCTATTGATCTGAAACATATTTGGGGGAAAAGAGATTGGTTCTTTTCTACAGGAAATTTGACCATCATTGCTGCAGTTGACTGCAGCTAGAAGAGATTATGGGTAATGTTTTAAGATGAGGGAGAAAACTGGAGGATTATATATAAAGAAAGAATAGAAAGTGATTCAAATGTGGCAGTGAAAGGTGATTATCAACTCATTCCCTTTTGTCTCAGACATTTATAGTTTTAACAGGGAAAATTCTAAGTCCCAGGAAATGTTTCAGGACTAGGAAAACTAGGATGGGGGCAAAAAGCATACTATCCCTGCTCTAGGCCCAGAGCACAAGACCATCTTTGTTGTGCTATTGACACACCAGAGGAGTGGTCTCCTCCACAACACCCAGAGCACTCAGCTACCTCCTCACTATTAACAAGGGCAGGTGGAAATTGAGATGGCTCCACTTTCTTCAGAGCATATGTCATATATTTTTTCTCCTAAAGACTACACAGATCAAGTGCAGTAGTTAGCATAGTTAAATATATTAAACTATTTCTGTTGATAAATGGCCAGCCCTTTTAGAGTATTAAACCCAATCACTGGTCTGGTGTTTCACTTTTGTAGTATTTGAATGTTTTAGATCTACCACCTAAATTTGTAAATAAATTTGCCACAGAAAGACGCTTAACTAATTTATAAGAAGGATCAGATACATGCACCATAAGGTAGATTCATCTTCTTACCAGTTATAAAACTAATTTAAAGAAGTGAATCAAAATCAGAAAACCTTTACTGATGAACTTAGGATCAGAACATAGGGAGTGTCCTTGGCAGCCATTTGTCAGCAGTGGGGGCTTGATGAGACACTATCTGTTGTAAATAGATATAGCTGTTCAGTGGAGGAATATTTTTCATAACTGGCTAGCATCCCTTCTCCTCTGAATGGTGCTAAAAAAAAGACCACGACAAATTCTTACTTTCTAATTTTCAATTTTCTAGACCCTACAGAGACCATCAACCTTCAGTTTGCATTTGTTATTATGGCATTATACTTTTCCCATTTCAGCCTGCAATTCCCAAGTGGACAGATTATTTTTCCTCTAAGCACATTTTAAGTTGGCTAGTTGAAGATAGATGTAAGTTGTTTAAAAATGGCAGAGTGGTGTCAGCTGCCTTTGAGAAGCTTTTCTATAAACACAATAGAACCTATGGATTATCAGCTAGCCCCACACATGCAGTCTAATAAATTTTTGTCAGAAAGAGTAGCAATGACTGCCTTGTCCCAAATTCAACTGTCCTATCCTAATTACATTTCAGGAAAGGATAAGTCCTCATCTATGGAATTCTCACCCCACATCATATTGTTAAATTGAAAACGTAGCTGTAATGCTCCATCCCACATGGCACTCTACTGTACTATTCTGCTGATATGCTGGCAGTGCTTCTAAAACTTTAATGTGTATGTGATTTATCTAGTAATGTTATGCAAATTAATATGACTGAATACAAATTCAATGGGACTGGGTGAGCCCTGAAATTCCACACTTATAACAAACATGATATTAATTCAGAGACCACACTTTGAGTAGCAAGTGTTTAGGACCTTTGTGATTACCATCATCTCTGAGTAAAGAGTAACTAAAACTATATAAAGGTCTTCCAGTAACAATGGCTCCCACCAGGGAAATTCTATTATTGATAGTTCTGGTAGTAGTCAGAGATAATCTCTTATAAATCTGTGGTATCTGTTGTTATTTCCCCTTTTTTATTTATGATTGAAGTTATTAGAAATCTTAATTTTATTCTCCTAGTTAAACGGGCCAAAGGTTTATCAATCTTATTTATCTTTTCAAAGAACAAACTTTTTGTTTGATTAATTTTTTAATGATTCTTTTGTCTTTAATTTCATTTATATCTGATTTAATTTTAGCTAATTCTTTTATTCTGCTAGGTTTAGGATTGGATTTCCTTGCGATGATTATTAGTTTGTTGAAGTGCTCAATTTCTGTTTTTTGAATGACTCTATGCCCAGAAATTTGACAATGTGAAGGAAATGGACCAAGTAATTAATTTTTGTAAGTAAGTTTGTATAAGAATATGAAAGACAGAGGAATGAGAAAGTAGCGGAAACAACTTTAGTTTTTTCTATTTGGATATAGGACAGAATAGTACAGAATTGCCTTTTAATTAATGTAAAATGGAAAGAAAAGGACCTAGCATTTTTCTCCCTAAATAGGAATAAATATTGAATGCTGTTGTAACTCATTTATTTATGTATTTAATTTTTTTAATTTATTTTTTTGAGAGAGAGTCTCACTATGTCACCCTCGGTAGAATGCTGTGGTGTCACAGCTCACAGCAACCTCAAACTCTTGGACTTAAGCGATTCTCTTGCCTCAGCCTCCCAAGTAGCTGGGACTATAGGTGCCCACCACAATGTCCGGCTATTTTTTGTTGCAGTTGTCATTGTTGTTTAGCCGGCCCGGGCCAGTTTTGAACCTGTAGCCTGGGTGTATGTGGCCAGTGCCCTACCCACTGAGCTATAGGTGTCACCAGTTTATATTTATATTTAGTTGATTTCACAAAAATTGTGAGTTTCTGACACAGTGCCTTGTGGAAAGTAGGTATTAGGTAGTGCAGCTCTCTAAAAATATGATATTTTGTTTTTTTATTGAGATACCATCTCACTCTGTTGCCCCAGGCTAGAATGCCATAGCATTAGTCTAGCTCACAGCAACCTCAAACTCCTGGGCTTAAGAGATGCTCTTGCCTCAGCCTCCTGAGTAGGTGGTACTGCAGGGGCCCACCATAACACCTGGCTAAATTTTCTATTTTTAGTAGAGACAGGGTCTCACTCTTGCTCAGGCTGGTCTTAAGGGATCCTCCTGCCTCAGCCTCCCAGAGTGCTAGGATTATAGGTTTGAGCCACACTGCACCCAGCATAAAATCCAAAATTTGAAAGGCCCCCAAATTTGGAAACCTTTGAGCATCAACATAATGCCAAATGGAAAATTCCACACATAAGTACTTAACACAAACTTTGTTTCATGCACAAAATTATTAAAAATATTTTATAAGGGTGGCACCTGTGGCTCAGTGAGTAAGGTGCTGGCCCCATATACCGAGGTGGTGGGTTCAAACCCAGCCCTGGCCAAACTGCAACAAAAAAATAGCTGGGCTTGGTGGTGGGCGCCTGTAGTCCCCGCTACTCAGGAGGCTGAGGCAAGATAATCGCCTAAGCTCAGGAGTTGGAGGTTGCTATGAGCTGTGACACCACAGCACTCTACTAAGGGTGACACAGTGAGATTCTGTCTCTACCAAAAAAAAAAAAAATTTATAAAATTATCTGCAAGCTATGTGTATAAAGTGTATATGAAACAGACAAATTTTATGTTTGGACTTGGATCTCATCAAATATGTGCAAATACTCAAAAAATCCAAAATTGAAAATACTTCTAGTTGTAAGCATTTTAGATAAGGGATAATCAGGTTGTGTTCAATAAATATTTATTTAAGAAATGATTTTTTTAGCCAGATATGCTTTTTGTTAAGTAAAATATACTTGCTCTGGAAAGTAAGAAGACACAAAATCAGAAACAGGAAAATAAGTCATCGACCTCCCAAAGGTTACCACTGTAACATAGTAGCTAAGAGCATAAACTCTGTATCAGATTTCCTGGGTGTAAACTTCAGCTGGGCTTACTAGCTCTTTAGCATCCCTTCTTATCTATAAAAAAGGGAATGCTAATAATAATAGTATTTAAGTTATCATACTCACTCTAGGACTAAATGAAAAATTCTTCCACTAAAATCTTAGAACAATGCCTCACCCACAGAAAGCACTAAATAAATACAGTGCATGTCCTTCCAAACTTCTTTTTGTATTTATATATGTATGTACATATATATTTCATGAAAATAGGATTATCCTGGACATACTATTTCATAACTGGCTTTTGGGTGCAGGAAGTGGTAAATCTTTGTATATGTTAATAAATATACTTTTCTTAATTATGTTTATTAACTACATAATATTCCAGTGTGTACCTTAATATATTTAGGTTAATATTGTTCATCTATCTTATAAGCAATATGAAGAATATTCATGAACATAAATCTTTGTGCATATTTTTTCATTATTTTGTTGGGCTGCATTACCCAGAATTCTTTTTACCTTAACAGTAATCTTTTTCCTCTAAACATTATCATCCTAAGTAGATACTTACTAATAATAATTTATTTCAGGCTTAGCACCCATAGCTCAGTGAGTAGGGCACTGGCCATATACACCGAGGCTGGCGAGTTCAAGCCCAGCCCACGCCTGCTAAAACAACAATGACAACTGCAACCAAAAAATAGCAGGGTGCTGTGGCAGGCACCTATAGTCCCAGCTACTTGGGAGGCTGAGGCAAGAGAATAGCTTAAGCCCAAGAGTTTGAGGTTGCTGTGAGCTGTGACACCATGGCACTCTACTAAGGGTGACATAGTGAGACTTTTGTCTCAATAATAATAATAATAATAATAATAATAATAATAATAATTCATTTCATCTAATCTAAATGCTACTGATTGTAGATACACCATTGTTTATCATAGTTTTATGACCATTAAGATAAAAAAATACTGCCAGTTATATACAATTATATGCCGCTGAATGTAAGTAAAATATACTATATCAATTTCAGAGATGTCAAAATATAGGGAAAATTGCCTGGCACCCTGGTTCACTCCTATAATCCTAGTGCTTTGAGAGGCTGAGACTGAAGGATTGTTTGAAGCCAGGAGTTCAAGACCAGCCAGAGCAAGAACAAGACCCTCTCTCTACAAAAAATAGAAAAAATTAGCTGGGGGTAGTGGCACATACCTATAGTCACCTACTCAGGAGACTGAGGCAAGAGGATCACTTGAACCTAGGAGTTGCAGGATGCTGTGACCTATGATGATACCACTGCATTGTAGCCTGGGAGACAGAGTAAGACTCTTTCTCACAAAAAGAAAAATAGACATGGCACCTGTAGCTCAAGCGCCACCCACATACAGATGAGCTGGCAGGTTTGAATCCAGCCCAGATCCTCCAAACAGCAATGATGGCTGCAACCAAAAAATAGCCGGGCATTGGGCGGGTGCCTGTAGTCCCAGCTACTTGGGAGGCAGAGGCAGGAGAATCCCTTGAGCCCAGGAGTTGGAGGTAGCTGTGAACTGTGATTCCATAGGAACTCTACCCTGGGCAACAGCTTGAGGCTCTGTCTCAAAAAAAAAAAGAAAGAAAGAAAGAAAAAAATATATAGTAGGGGGCAGCGCCTGTGGTTCATCAAGTAGGGCACCGGCCCCATATACCAAAGGTGGCAGGTTCAAACCCTGCCTCACCAAACTGCAAAACTGAAATATAGCCAGGCGTTGTGACGGGCGCCTGTAGTCCCAGCTACTCGGGAGGCTGAGGCAAGAGAATCGCCTAAGCCCAGGAGTTGGAGGTTGCTGTGAGCTGTGTGATGCCACGGCACTCTACCGAGGGCAATAAAGTGAGACTATGTCTCTACAAAAAAAAAAAAAAAAAAAAAAATATATATATATATATATGTATATAGTAGAACCTCCACAGTTGACCACCACCTTACATTGAGCACCTCCTGAAGTTGACTTAAAGACTGGACATGCACCACATATACTTAATGGAAGTTCTTTATGTTGACCACTTCCATATGTTAACCAGTTGCATCTCTAAATCTGTGAAATAGGCTTGGCAACCATAGCACAGTGGTTATGGCACCAGCCACATACTCCAAGGCTGGTGGGTTCGAACCCTGCCAGGGCCAGCTAAACAACAGTGACAACTGCAACAACAACAACAACAAAATAGCCAGGTGTGTGATGGGCACCTGTAGTCCCAGCTACTTGAGAGGCTGAGGCAAGAGAATAGCTTAAGCCCAAGAGTTTGAGGTCGCTGTGAACTGTCACATCACAGCACTCTACCAAGGGCGACATAGTGAGACTCTGTCTCAAAAAAAAAGAAAAAAATCTGTGAAATAGCAGTATGTAATCAAGTTAGCCTTTCTAAAACATGATGACATTTTCTTTTTTTGTTTGTTTTGTTTTTTAATCAAATTGTCATGCAGCCTGTGAGGTAGGGGCTAAGCAGCAGAACAGTGACCTTTACAAGCATTCACTTAAGCAGCGAACCAAAGGACAATTAATCCTTCAGTCAGGCAGATCCCCAGATATTCACTCTTTGTACTCACTATTTTCATAGGCTAAGAGCTAGGGACCTCAATTGTTAATACCATGAGGTTCTTTTTAAGAGCAGCACAGGCTTATAACCACCATTGCAGCCATGTCTCCCCCTACTTTTGTCCCCTCTTATTAAAGGGGGGATTAATAAGTTATTTTCTCTGACTCATTTTTTGCTGTTTTATCTACAGTTCCAAGGATCAGCTTCCTTTGAGTGTCATGTTTGATTCAGTATCTGCTTTGTTCTGTTTCAGGTACGGAATGAGCCCTGGAACATTTCCGTTTCAGCAGAATATATTGCCCAGGTGAAAGGGATCTCAGTGAAAGAAGTCATAGAAGTGACAACACAGAATGCATTAAAACTGTTTCCCAAGCTTCAACACCTGCTGCAGAAATAGCTTCAAAACCATCTTTTGCAAACCAAATCAACTGCAGAAGCCATCATTTGAAAAAACAGAAATCTTCTGATTAAAAACCTTAACTGAGAAAGCTATTTTATGGGGATATAGAAGACTATAATTTTAGAGCTCTTAGAGAAATATTGGGCTTAGATCGTGAAACCCTGGGTTCAGATTCTAGCCTTGTGTTGCATTTCAATTAGCTGAGTCCTGGCAGGAAATTGGGAAAATATTGCTACTTCCTAAATTGTGGTATTAAATAGAACTACCATCTGAACTGAAACCATTGCTTCTGGGAAGCCTGGCCCCCACAGGTAGGACATGAGTACTGCCGTGATGAGGATAGAGTAGGCTAAAGTTTGGTCTTTCACTACCTGTTTTACTTCCCATAGGATTTAACCAGCAAATGGAGAGCATCTGGTTTCTTATACTGTCAGAAATATTCTATTTTCTAGGTTTGTAAAATTGAACATTTAGTACTTCTAATTATTTCTCTTTAAGGAAAAAATGCATATAAAGTTTTCATACTGATCTTATTTTTGACTTATGAGGCCAGTGGTTTGAACAACCACTATTAAATACCAAGCCCAACAGTTACTGATTTTAACTTCTAGTCTGAATTTTTTCAAATATTTAAAGCGTAAATGTCTTTATTAAAAATATATCTTGGATGGCGCCTGTGGCTCAAAGGAGTAGGGCACCAGCCTCATATACCGGAGGTGGTGGGTTCAAACCCGGCCCCGGCCAAAAACTGCAAAAAAAACAAAAACAAAAAACAATGTATCTTAAGTATAGAATATAAATGTCTTAACACACAACTAAGAAAATGCTGTGAAGGCTATATTAACCAGTTTGATGAAAATATTTCAAATTGTATATAAAACCAGCACATTGTACCCCATGATTGCATTAATGTACACAGCTATGATTTTAAAAAAATGTATCTTGGGCAGTACCTGTGGCTCAAAGGAGTAGGGCGCCGGCCCCATATGCCAGAGGTGGTGGGTTCAAACCCAGCCCTGGCCAAAAACTGCAAAAAAAGAAAAAAAAAAACTATATCTTGCCTGAGCTCAAAGGTTCAAGACCAGCCTGAGCCAGAGCGAGACCTCATCTCTAAAAATAGCCAGGCGTTATTGCAGGTGCCTGTCATCCCAGTTACTTGAGAGGCTGAGGCAAGAGAATTGCTAAAGCCCCAAGAGTTTGAGGTTGTTGTGAGCTGTGACGCCACAGCCCTCTACCAAGGGCTAGAAAGTGAGACTCCCTCTCAAAAAAAAAAAAATGTATCTGACCTTTTTGGGTGCAGTAAAATTTTATATTTTTTGTTTGTTTGTTTGTTTTTGTTTTGCAGTTCAGCTGGGGCTGGGTTTGAACCTACCACCCTCAGTATATGTGGCTGATGCCCTACTTGCTGAGCCACAGGCACCACCCAAAATTTTATATTTTTAAATTTAAAAATCTTAGGCACAGTGGCAGGCACCTGTTAGTTAGTCCCAGCGACCTGAGAGGCTGAGGCAAGAGGATCACTTGAGCCCAAGAGTTCAAGTCTAGGAGGCCAGGAGTGGTGGCTCATGCCTATAATCCTAGCACTCTGGGAGGCTGAGGTGGGTGGATTGCCTCAGCTCAAAGGATCAAGACCAGCCTGAGCCACAGCAAGACCCTGTCTCTAAAAAAATAGCTGGGGGTTGTGGCAGGTGCCTGTAGTCCCAGCTACATGGGAGGCTGAGGGCAAGAGAATTGCTTAGGCCCAAGAGTTTGAGGTTGCTGTGAGCTATAACACCATAGCACTCTACCAAGGGTGACAGTGTGAGACTCTGTCTCAAAAAAAAAAAAAAAAAAAAAAAATTGGTGTTCAAGTCTAAGGTAGGCAACATAGTGATATGCAACACCCCATCTCTAAAGAAACAAATAAATAGGCTGGGTATGGTGGCTCATACCTGTAATCCCAGCACTTTGGAAAGTGAAAGCAGGAGGATGACTTGAGGCCTGGAGTTGGAGACCAGCCTGAGCAACATAGCAAGACCCCTTCTATTCAAAAAATATAAAAATTAGCTGAGCATGATGGCACATCCCTGTAATCCCACCTGGTCAGGAGACTGAGGCAGAAGAACTGTTTCAACCCTGGAGTTTGAGGTGGTAGTGAGCTATGTTGATACCACTGCACTCTACCTCAGGTAATAGAGATACTGTCTGAAAAATAAATGAATAAAATAAATACATAAATAAAATCATAGATGTGAAATAAAAATTTATAAATTGTATGGAAAGATGGTGATTAACACAATAGTGTGAATGTTCTTAATACCACTGAACTATACATTTAATAAAGTTGATAACTTTTGTTACATTCGGGTGGCACCTGTGGCTCAGTGAGTAGGGCACTGGTCCCATATGCCAGAGGTGGTGGGTTCAAACCCAGCCCTGGCCAAAAACTGCACAAAAAAAAAATTTTTTTTTGTTACGTTCACTTTCCCATAATGAAAAAACAATGTGTAGTTTTCCAGGTATTGTAATCATACTAAAACCTGGGTATTTAATTTTGTCATATGAGGAGCAAGTCTTGGAAAAAGTATCCATCATAGAAAACATCAACTTCCTGAATCAAAGTTATTTTATGTAATAGATTTTCAGTAAATATTTTGAAATGAGTTCACTTATAGAGGAATCTAAACTAGTGCTAGGGCAGATTATTCAATCCAGAGTAGCTACAAAACATAATAGGGTACTTTATGGAGTATTTACCCATCAGTATCATTATAAACAAAATTCTTACATTTAGTGGGTGATTGTATTAAAACTAGGCTTCTGAGCCCTCTTCAATTTCCTCTAAGGTTCTACATAAATTATAATGCTTCACCTTCCCTGATCACCCCATCCAGACATGACCCTGCCCTCTAGATTGTTTAGCCATCTTCTTCATTTACCCACATGTTTGTTTCAGTTATCCCATAAACAGTTATTGAGTTGTCCACTAGTCTGGTTCATAGGTTACAAAAAGGAATAAGATACGGGCTTTGCCATCAGTTCAGAATTTAATAAAGGAGTTAATCAAGTGGGCAAGTAATTTCAAAGCCATGTGAAAAGTGCAATAGTAATGAAGAACAAAGCAATATAAGCCCATCTGATGACATCAGATATTCCTTTTTACTATAGCCACCTTGTGTATGGTTTTTAGCCTATAGAGATTGTAAGCCTTTTTCTTTTTTTTTTTTTTTTTTTTGAGACAGAGTCTCACTATGTCACCCTGATTATAGTGCTGGGGGGTCATAGCTCACAGCAACCTCAAACTTCTTAGCTCAAGCAGTCCTTCTTGCCTCACCCACCTGAGTAGCTGGGACTACAAGCACCTGCCATAATACCTGTCTAATTTTTCTGTTTTTAGTAGAGATAGGGTCTTGCTCTTGCTCAGGCTGTTCTCAAAGTCCTGATGTCTTGCTACCCACCTGCTTCGGCCTCTCAGAGTGCTAGGATTACAGGTGTGAGCCACTGTGCCCAACCTAATAGCACTCTATTTTATAGAGCTGTGGTATTTGCCTGGAAATTAGGAACCAATATGGAATTATTTATGAAGGATTAGTAGTTTAAAATGTTAATGCATTATGTATTTCACAGTCTTGTATGTTTTATTTTACTAACTGAAGAGAATAGGAGAATAAGCTCTCCCCTGATAGATGCCCGGCTAGAAATTGTAAGCCTTTTGACAACAAACCATTTTTTTGTTGTTTTTTGCATCTTCTACATAGCCGGAAACAAGGTTTGCAATATTATATGCTCAGATATTTTTCAAGTGAGTGCATGGAGGCACTAAGTCTGACTGCAGTTGAACAATGAAATATTTTACCCATTCAACCTATTCTTTGAAGTAGATACTAGGTATTTTATACCTTTTCACAATTTTTTGAGGAACGTATTTTTCCCCTTTAGCCTACAAATGTACTAAACACCATTCAGAAGTTTCCTATTGTTGAACCATTCTGAAAAATAGGGATAAACTCTCTTGGTCTGAAACAAGTCTTCCTGCATTCTATAGGGTGTTCCTCCCTTCCCTGAAAAGTAAAAAGGGCTCCCATCCCTAGTATATAATGACCTTCCTTGCTAAAGAAAAAATTCTTATTCCAGCTCATGAATTATTATTATTATTATTATTATTATTGTTACTTATTTTTTCAAGACAGAGCCTCAAGCTGTCGCGCTAGGTAGAGTGCTGTGACATCACAGCTCACAGCAACCTCCAACTCCTGGGCTCAAGTGATTCTCCTGCCTCCACCTCCCAAGTTGCTGGGACTACAGGCGCCTGCCACAACGCCCGGCCATTTTTTGGTTGCAGCCGTCATTGTTGTTTGGTGGGTCCGGGCTGGATTTGAACCCACCAGCTCAGGTGTATGTGGCTGGCGCCTTAGCCACTTGAGCCACAGGCACCGAGTCACTAGCTCATGAATTGTATCTTTCTTTAAAGAAAAAAACTGATAACAACTCTTTTCTGTCATTTTTATGCAGCTAAGGTTCATTTTACCGCTTTGCTGCTTGCCGTGTATCTCTTGCTCACTGCTTTCCTTTCAGGATCGTCCGCTTACTCTCCTGTTGCATGTTTCCTTCCCCTCCACCAGAGCCCCCCTTCTACACTAAACATGAAGAAAAGGCCAGCTTTTGCATAATGGAGCTACACTCATACTTCAGAGTTTAATTTCTTGCTTTTGCCGTATCTTGCTCTTTTGTGCTTTTGGTGTAAGACTTCGAAACAACAGATGTGAATTAACATTTCATTGACAGGATCTGAGCAGCAATAGAAAGGGTTTCCAGAGGCTGATCTCTGTTGTGAGAGCTCAGCTTTACAAGCATAAAAAAAAAAATTTAACTGTCCTTTTTATTTTATTTTTTATTTTTTATTTATTTATTTTTCTTTTTTTGAGACAGAGTCTTACTATGTTGCCCTCAGTAGAGTGCCCTGGCGTCACACTAACAGCAACCTCAAACTCTTGGGCTTAAGTGATTCTCTTGCCTCAGCCTCCCAAGTAGCTGGGACTACAGGCACCTGCCACAATGCCTGGCTGCTTTTTTTGTTGTTGCAGTTGATGTTTAGCTGGCCCGGGCCAGGTTTGACCCCACCAGCCTTGGTGTATATGGCCGGTGCCATTACCACTGTGCTATGGGTGCCAAGCCTCACTGTCCATTTTAAATTAAAACAATGTCTATGCTAATGTGTACAAAGTCAGTCAAAAAGATAAAATGGAGAGAGAGGAGATAATTCAGGGATTACCAGTGCTACAAGTTTAAATGGGGGTCTGTAAGCAAAAACATGTAGTAGGCCCTCCCCAAAGTACTGCAAATCAAGAACTCTGAATTGAGGACCAGCTTCTGAGTGGATAGGCAGTGCCTGAGGGAAGCAATAGGAGGGAGAAAGAGTCTTGAGGTTCATATGGATAGACATTCAACAGGCTTTTTTTGCCCATCTCACATATGAATTCCCTTCTTTGGGGACTCCCTCAGCTCATTAACAGAACCTGCTTCCTGCTATAAAAGTTAAGACTGCCAGGCAACCACTCTCCAGCCCCTCTGGTAGGCAAGGCACTCATAAAGAAGCGAGGACTGAGCTACGCCATGGAGACGAGGGTGGGCAGTGTGGCAGGCATGTTGGTGGCAGCATTCCGAGTTCAGCTTGGAGAGGCTGCAGCTGCAGGGCCTGTGACAGTGGCGTCTTTACCGTTCTGGTTTAGTGGCCTGTGTTTGTTTTTTGGCCATCCCAGAGATTTTTATGGCATATCCAGTATCCTTCAATAAATTCCTTTCTGGCTGGGCGTGGTGGCTAACGCCTGTAATCCTAGCATTGTGGGAAACCAAGGCAGGAGGGCTGCTTGAACCTAGAACTTCAAGACCAGCCTGAGCAAGAATGAGCTCCCAGCTCTACAAAAAAATAAAAATTAACTGGGCATGTGGTGCAGGCCTTTAGTCCCAGCTACTAGGGAGGCTAAAGCAGGAGGATCACTCGAGCATCCCATCTCTAAGTCCGGAAGTTACCCTCCTCTTTTTCACTCCTACCTTTCACTTGTATTTTGAGACTTCTTTCTCTTTTGGCCACCTTGGAGTTCATTTGAGGCCAAATTTCCTGATTTTAAAAAGTCAGGATGGTAAGCCAGGTGAGGTGGCTCATGTCTATAATCCTAGCACTCTGGGAGACGGAGGTGAGTGGATTACTTGAGCTTAAGGAGTTTGAGACCAACCTGAGCAAACGTGAGACCCCATCTCTACTAAAAATAGAAAAACTAGCCAGGTCATGGCTGGTGCCTGTAGTCCCAGCTACTTGAAAGGCCAAGGCAAGAAAATCACTTAAGCCCAAGAATTTGAGGTTGCTGTGAACTATGATGCCACAGCACTCTACTAAGGGTGACAAAGTGAGACTCCAAAAAAAAAAAGGAAATTTGCTTTAACTTCAACCCCAGAGATGGTGTGGAGCCATTAGCCTTTAGGGGTGATAAGCCTTGCAATTCATTATTGGTCACAATTCATTGCCTACTTTATTTAATTGTCCTTTCATTATAAAATATCTCTTGTTGGGTACTCAGTAAAAAATCAGGAACTAATTTGATCAGAAAGAACACATTCTTTGCAATCAGACAAAGGATCAAGCCTGTGAAATTGTATCCCCCAAAACCCACACACAAAAATACTGGGTGAAATTCTCCCTAATGCCCAAAATCCACAAGAAATCTCCATTTCCCCCATTTCTCAAGTTTCCTTTCTGTATTTGGCATGTGTCTCATTACTACCACCATCACCGTAACAACAAAACCTGTCAATGCAGTACTGTCATCCAAAAGATTACTGGATTGGTATGCATATATAATCAAGGGAAAGCACAGTTCAACGGGGGACTTCTGAAATCTGTAGCTTCCTATAAAGGGACTCTGCATGCAAATACCTTTTGATCTGCTTCCTTTAACTTTCTTACCTTGGGCCCACTGGAAGCATTTTTTTTTTCTTTTGTGAGACAGTGTCACTCTGTTGCCCTGGATAGAAGAGAGTGTCATAGTGTCAGCCTAGCTCACAGCAACCTGAAACTCTTGGGCTCAAGTGATCCCCTTGCCTCAGCCTCCTGACTAGCTGGGACTACAGGCTCCTACTGTAATGCCTGGCTAGTTTTTCTATTTTTAGTAGAGGTGGGATCTCCCCCTAACTCAGGCTGGTCTGGAATTCCTGAGCTCAAGTGATCTGCCTGCCTTAGGCTCCCAGAGTGCTAGGATAACAAGTGTGAGCCACTGCACCTAGCCTATTTATTCTTAATATATGTTAAGGAGTCTAAAAACTATCCTTGAAATACCTAAACTTCTTAATGAAATAGACAGCTAATTTCTTACAATTCCTCAAGAATGCCAATTAGCCTTGCTCTTTACTGAATTTCTCCTGAAGCTTATGGAGCTTCCCTGTTGATTTCCTAAGACATCTGCAAGATGAGAATAATTCATTTTGAGAATAATTCATTTTGTGCAAGAACCCCTCTACTCCTTTCCAGTTCTAAAGGACATGTGTAATGCCAGCAAGTGGTCCTGGGTCCTCCAAATGGCGGAGAATACCAGTAAGGTAAAGCAGCAGCCTCCAACCTTTTTGGCACCAGCAACCAGTTTCATGAAAGGCAGTTTTTCCATGGACCAGGGGCTAATGGGGGAGTGATGGTTTTCAGATGATTCCGGTACATTACATTTCTTGTGCACTTGATTTCTATTGTTATTACATTTTAATACATTTTAATAATGAAATAATTATACAGCTCACCATAATGCAGAATCAGTGGGAGCCCTGAGTTTGTTTTCCTGCAACTAGATGGTCCCATCTGGGGGTGACAGGAGACAGTGACAGATGAAGCTTCACTCAGCCACCACTCACCAACTGCTGCGCAGCACCATTCTTAACAGGCCACAGACAGGTACTGGCCCTTGGCCAGTTTGGGACCAGAGAGGTAAAGGGTTATCTTGGAGGATAGCTTCTGTGAGAGTTAATTTTGTATGGCAACTTAGCTGGTCCACAATACTCAGACATTTGGTTAAAAGTTATTCTAGATGTTTCTATAAGGTATTTTTTTTTTTTTTTTTTGGAGACAGAGTCTTGCTTTCTTGCCCCTAGTAGAGTGCTGTGCTGTCATGGCTCATAGCAACCTCAAACTCCTGGACTGAAGTGATCAGCCCTCAAATAGCTGCCTCAGCCTCTCAAATAGCTGGCACCCAGCTATATTTTAGGGACAGGGTCTCGTTCTTGCTCAGGCTGGTCTTGAACTCCTGAGCTCAAGCAATCCACCAGCCTTGGCCTCCCAGAGTGCTAGGATTACAGGCGTGAGCCACTGCACCAAGCCTATAAGGTATGTTTTAAATTAACATTAAATCAGTGGACTATGAAGCAGATTATCCTGCATAAAGTAGGTGGGCCTCATTCAATCAGCTGAAGGCCTTAATAGAAAAAAGACTGACTTCCCCCAGCTTGGAGAAATCCTGCCAGGAGATACCTTTGAACTCTGCAGGAAGCCAGGGCAGAAAAGGAGGAAAATGTCCTCTCAGGTTACAGAGGGAAGCTGCTCCATCAGACATGAAACACTCCTGGGAGAGGATAGAGAGCCCGGCTGGACTTACTGCCATTTCAGTTCGGGTCAGAGTCCAAACTACATATTGTCTTGTGACATCTGAGTTTCTGGTTTTAGCTCAAGGCTGTTGTAGGATGTATAGAGGAGAACAAAATAGAAATGCCTAACAGAGAGGGAAGAGGGTCAGGGAAAGCTTTGCCAGCACAAATTGGAGTTAGGTGAAGGAGAGGTCACAATAAGACAAGGTCAGTGAGCCCTAAGGAGTTCCTGAACTCAGAGGTGCACGGGCAAGGAGGTGGGTCAGAGTCAGAGAGGAGCAAAGTTAGGGAGGCTGTTAACTGTAGGTGCATAACCCGAAGCTCATTCACTATGTGTTTGTCTCCTATGACTCAGCCTGAGCAGAAGAAGTAATACTGTATTTGATAGCTTGTATCTGAGCTGCTCAATGTTGGGAGGTAATTCTCCACAGGGCTCCCAAGTTTCTGCACATCTAGGGAGCAGAGGCACTGAACGTCTTTCTTCCAGTCTACCTGTTCAGAAGATATAGATAGTAAGTATCTTCCCCTGCAGCAGAGGGCTGGTCTGCTTACCACCAGTATAATGCCACCATTATCTAATGCCTCCCTCTGGGCAAAGTGTGGGTTTCTTAAGTTCAGGGTTCCTCAGCTACATGTGTGTGGCATCTGCCTAGACAGCTTCGCATTCTCCATGGGTCCTGAGGGGTGGGGAAGGGAAGAAGAACCCCTCTGAGCATAAGGCTTGTGCTTCTTGCTGTGCTCTGAATAATAAAGTCCTTTGCCTCTGAACCTCTCATGGCTTCTGTCAGCGCCCAGGATAACCCTTCACAGTATTTTTGCTTGTTTGTTTTTTTTGTTGTTGTTGTTTTTTTATAGAGGCAGGGTTTTTCTCTGTTGCATAGGCTAGAGTGTAGTGGCATCATCAGGCTCACTGCAAATTCAAACTCCTGAGCTCAAGTGATCCTCCTGCCTCAGACTCCCCAGTAGCTAAGAAAGTGCACCCCACTACCACCCGTATGTGCCTTTTGAGAAGTAAAAAACTAGCTTTAGTTCTGGCTGGGTTTTTTTGGAGGGGGGGTTCCAGTTTTTTGTTTTTTGTTTTTTTTGGCTGGGGCTGGATTTGAACTCGCCACCTCCGGCATATGGGGCCGGCGCCCTACTCCGTTGAGCCACAGGCAGTGCCCAGTTCTTGCTGTTTGTACATGTCCTCATAGTTGATGAATCTTACCCACACTATGCCCTACTGCAGTCCTAGCTGAAGTAGGGTTTTAGGACAATTGGCTTATCTATATCCCTTCTAATATCAGAATGCTTTGGGCTGTTAGGCTCACTTGGTGGCTCATGCCTGTAATCCTAGCATTCTAGAAAGCAGAGACATGCACATCCCTTGAGCTCAGGAGTTCAAGACCAGCCTGAGCAAGAGCAAGACTCCTATCTCTACTAAAAGTACAAAATATATATATATTACCCACGCTTTCTGGTGACACCTGTAGTTTCAGCTATGTGGGAGGCTGAGGCAGGAGGATTGTCTAAACCCAGGAGTTTCAGGTTGCTGTGAGCTAGGCTGACACCACAGCACTCTAGCCTGAGCAACAGAGTGAGACTATTTCAAAAAAGAAAAGAATGCTTTGCACTTTCTATGAATCTGAGCTTTCTATGGAGTCAGAGGGCAATCAAACAAAAGGTGAATATTTTATTGATATAAAGACAAAGCCCAAGAAGTGCTGAGTTCCACGTCAGGCAGTGTTCTGCTTGCCATGTGGAGTAGGCTCTTAACTAAAACAAGAAACATAAACTGAGTTAAAATTTGAAGACTGCTATCTAAGAAGCAATGAGACAGAAGTGGTAATAACCAAATAGCATTTGGCCATAAGATGATTCTAGCAAGGCTCACATTGATGATGGCGAATGAAATATAACAGAATGCTCTATCTCTAGGCTTTCTGTAATATCTTATACTTTAAAATATGTGTTTAGGTGGTGCCCCTAGCACAGTGGTTAGGGTGCCGGCCACATACACCGAGGCTGGTGAGTTTAAACCCAGCCTGGGCCTGCTAAATTCAACAATGACAACTGCAACAACAAAAAAAATAGCCGGGCGTTGTGGCAGGTGCCTATAGTCCCAGCTCCTTGGGAGACTGAGGCAACAGAATCAACTTAAGCCTAGAGTTGGAGGTTGCTATGAGCTGTGATACCACAGCACTCTCCCAAGGGTGACATAGTGAAACTCTGTGTCAAATAAATAAATAAAATATGTGTTCATACAAACTATCAAAATCGTAGCACTAGTGGAATAAATTAATCTAATTAAGTATTTAGAAGCAAGTGTTAACTTTGAGTAACTCTAGCCTTCAACCTGATTAGTGAATTCGGTCAGCTGATTTATGTGAACAAATATAAACAACCATTTAAACATTTTAGATTAGTAAAGAGAAGATCAGTGTAAAGTAACTTTTAGGTCATTCATCTGGTCTTCTAGGTCAAATCCTCTTTTCAAACGTCTGAGTCTATATAAGGATAAATGGTGCTGTGCATGGTGGCTCACTCCTGTAACTCTACCACTCTGAGAGGCTGAGGTGGGAAGAGGTCAGGGGTTTGAGGCTACCCTGAACAAGAGCAAGACCTGTCTCGACTGAAAATGGAGTCCCAGCTACTAGGGAGGCTGAGGCAAAAGAATCTCTTGAGCCCAGGAGTTTGAGATTGCTATGATCATGCCACTATACACTCCAGCCAGGGCAACAGAGCAAGACTATGCCTCAAAAAGAAAAAAGAAAGATGGAATGAATGAAGATATAATATGTTTTACATGACTTAATACAATGGTTTTTGGCAGAACTAGTGAATTACTTTGTTTGGCTTCTTTTATAATTAATATTTGAAAATAATTTAGACAGACATTTAAGATGGTTCAAAGAGAATGTATTTCTGTGTGCTGCTGGAGATGCACTTTATCCAAAGATGGCATTATCTGAAAAATAAAAAATAAAAAGTATTTGTTGTATAACTTATAATACATTTCGTAGTTTTCAAAATAACCCTGGAGGGTAGAGCACTGTTTTTCAGATACAGAAACTAAGATTTAGAAACCTAAATGACAAAAGGCATGAGACTAGTCAATGGCACAGGCAGAACTTGAACCCAGATCTTCTGTTGTTAAGGCTGTATGTTTACATAACACTGCCCCTCTTTTGGTTTCCACCTCTCCAAGTGAAAGACTAGACAGGGACCTTAGCTCTGGCTAAGAAAACTCCTTGCCCAGTGTTCACATCACTGTTGATAGAAGCAAAAAGGAGCCCTCAGAACTCTGAGTGTTCTTAGCAAAATCTCTAACCTCCCCCTGCAACACTCCTGGCCTTCCCATCAGTTTAGATCACCCCCAGGTTAGAACATCAGGACTAATCTCATTCTGTCCCTTACCCTGTTTACACCGGCTAGATCAAGAAGCCTGGAGCTCTGGGTCACCGCACATGCCCTGAACACTAATCCCCACACAGCTCCATGGGCAGACAGCACCCTGCCCAGCACCTACTATCCCCCACCCCACTGCTTTGTGTTTCCCCATAGCACCTATCCCTTATCACTGTCTGACATAACTATTTTTTTAGCTTATTTATCTGACTCTACCCCATAAAATCTAAGCTTTCAGAGGCAGGGATTTTATCCATCACTGTACTGACAAACAGAACAGTTCCTGACATAGACACCCATAAATATTGGTGGAATGGCTCGGTGCCTGTGGCTCAAGGCAGTTAAGGTGCCAGCCACATACATCTGAGCTGGCCGGTTCGAACCCAGCCTGGGCCCGCCAAACAACAATGATGGCTGCAACCAAAAAATAGCTGGGCATTGTGGCAGTTGCCTGTAATCCCAGCTACTTGGGAGGTGGAGACAGGAAAATCGCTTGAGCCCAGGAGTTGGAGGTTGCTGTGAGTTGTGATGCTACGGGCACTCTACCCAGGGTGACAGATTGAGGCTCTGTCTCAAAAAAAAAAAAAAATTGTGGAAGGAAGAATAAATGTTTCTTCCTCTCACACAGGTGTGCAAAGGAACAGAATAGAATGCCTTCTATTCTTATTGTATATGTACCACAAAATGTACCTTATTATCCTCTTCCATTGCTGAAGATCATTCTATAGCAACAACCAGGGTTGCTGTGGGAAACTTAAGTTTGTAAGTCATCACCCAAGGGCATGGCTACTGGTGTCAAGGGAAATGAGGAAGACTATCACTATTTATAGAAAAGTATATTTCACATCTCAATATTTATTCAATCAGCCAACAGTTTCCTACTGCCTAATTTGTACCAGACACCATTCTAGGGGCTGAGGATAAAGCAATGAAAAAACAGATACCCTCCCTCTACTTCCAAAAAGCTTAGTGCTCTTTAGGGAGTGACAAACACCATGTGGGGGAAAGAAGGCTGGGTTAGGGGTTGTAGCACATTGAGGAGGGCTGAGTAGATAGAGTACTCTCCAATGAGTTGATTTCAACAAGGAGATGAACAAAGAGAGAGAGAAGGAAAGATCCAGGCTGAGGGAACAGCATGTGCCAAGTCTCTGAGGTGGGAACCAGCCTGGGATGTCCCAGGAAAGGAAGAAAGTCACGGTGGCTACATGGAATGAGGTTGGGGAAGAGTAGAGAGGATAAGATTGAAGAATAAGGAGGGACCTGTAAGTAAGTGCAGTGTAAGGACCGAGGATTTTATCCCAAGTGTGGGGTGAAACCATAGGTGAATTTAGAGCAGCAAGTAACATATCTAATGTATGTTTTGTTTTGTTTCCAGACTCACCCTGTTGCCCTGGGTAGATTGCCATGGTGTCATAGCTTACAACCACCTCAAACTCTTGGGCTGGAGTGAACTTCTTGCCTCAGCCTCCATAGTGCTGGGACTACAGGCACTATCATAATGCCCAGCTAGTTTTTCTATTTTTTTTTAGTAGAGACAGCTCAGGCTGGTTTCCTGAGCTTCTGAGCTCAGGCTATCCACCTGCCTGGGCCTCCCAGAATGCTAGGATTTCAGGTATGAGCCACTGTACCCAGCTCTAATGTCAGTTTTTAAAAGACCACTCAGGCTGGCTGTGTGCAGTGGCTCACGCCTGTAATCCTAGCACTTGGGAGGCCAATGGGGGTGAATTGCCCTGAGCTCACAGGTTCAAGACCAGCTTGAGCAAGAGCATGACCCTGTCTCAAAAATAAAAATAGCCGGTGGGCGCCTGTAGACTCAGCTACTTGGGAGGCTGAGGCAAGAGGATCACTTAAGCCCACGAGTTTGAGGCTGCTGTGAGCTATGACGCCATAGCACTCTACCAACGGCAACAAAGTGAGACTCTGTCTCAAAAAAAAAAAAAAAAATCACTCAGGCTGTTGTATGAAGAAGCAAAAGTGGATGGAGCAAGAGAGGAAGATGGGGGTGGTTGGGAGGCCCCTGCCCCAGAGTGGCAGCAGTGGTCAGATTCAAGATTGACTTTGAAGGAGGAGTTGACCAGTCTTGCTCACTAATTGGATATGGGATGAGAGACAGAGAAGAGTCAAAAGTGCTCCTAGATCTTCAGCCATTCTGGGAGATGAGGAAGATGATGGGGAGGGGTGGGAGGTTAGGTGTGTTTGGGGATGGGGAACAGGAATTATTTCTTCTGCAATGGTAAATTTGAGATAACATCAAGTAGAGGGGACAATCTGATCTATACAAGCTGGAATCAGCAAAGGTCGGGGCCAGAAACAGATACAGAACAGAGATGATATTTGAAGTCCTGTAGGAGGTAAAGTCCTGCCAGCTGTCTGGACTGAGGTCACTTAGAGAATAAGAAAAGGATCTCGTGTTGAGATTTGGTGTTCCTCAACATTCAGAAGACAGGACAGGGCCATCTTACACTTTTTTAATTTTTAAGCACAATTGCTTAAAAGGGCTATTTTACATAAAGAAGACATGACTTTATAGTTCATGATTTTTATCACTGGATTCAGTACACATTTGTTGAGGGCCAGCCAGACTAATAAATTCATTAAATCTCAGAGGTAATGTCCCATCTCATTCTGCGAATGAGGATTCTCTCTGCATCAGCTGGTCCCCGGAGGCTACTCTCTCATCTATGCTCAGTCTAGGGCGGTGGGCCTGACTTTTTGATTTGGGATGGGATACATTCTCTTTAGGAGTGAGCTCGCCATTTGTCTGCTGTTAAGCCAGTTTCTCCAATACAGATTTGTTTTTCAAGAATGAAGCTGGCATCTTTATTACCAACTACCTCTCAATTGATGCAAACTCACATTAGGAATAAAGGGTATTATAGTTTACCTTTTCAAACCTTAACAGTATTCAGAATAAAGTGGGCACACAAAAAAAGTCAGAGCCCGTCTCTAGCCCCCTGTACTTACCAATTTTGGAAATAAAAAGAAAATAAGCCCAAATATCTCTTCTCCTTTCTTTTTTTTTTTTTTTTTTTTTTGCAGTTTTTGCAAACCCAGAGTCAGGGTTGAACCCACCACCTCCAGTATATGGGGCCAGCACCCTTCTCCTTTGAGCCACAGGCGCCACCCTAAATATCTCTTTTTCATCCTTGATTAGAGTGTAAGTTGAAACCAAAGACCATAAGTTTCAAGTAGAAATTAATGAGAATACCATGGTGAAATCTTTTTTTTTTTTTTTTTTTTTTTGAGTTTTTGGCGGGGGCTGGGTTTGAACCCACCACCTCCGGCACCCTACTCACTGAACCACAGGCACCGCCCCATGGTGAAATCTTTTTTTTTTTTTGGTAGAGACAGAGTCTCACTTTATCGCCCTCGGTAGAGTGCCATGGCGTCACACAGCTCACAGCAACCTCCAACTCCTGGGCTTAGGCGATTCTCTTGCCTCAGCCTGCCGAGTAGCTGGGACTACAGGAGCCCGCCACAACGCCCGGCTATTTTTCTGTTTTGCAGTTCGGCCAGGGCCAGGTTTGAACCCGCCACCTTCAGTATATGGGGCCAGTGCCCTACTTGCTGAGCCACACGTGCTGCCCTGTGGTAAAATCTTAATAAGCTTTTCAGGGTGCATAGCACTGAATTACTAATTACCTACTTGTGATTTTATACCAGAAGTTCTCTGCATTTTTGGTCTCAGAATCCATTATGCCTTTAAAAATTATTGATGACCCTACCAACTTTAGTTCAAATGAATCATATCTCTCAATATATATTAGAAATTTAAATTGAGAAAATTTGAAACTCAAGAAGATAAACCCATGCTCCATTACTGGTCAGAGTAATGGCATCTTCACAGCTGACGCAGCTTCAGGAAAACTCCATTCGCTGTACTCTCACAAGAGCATGAACATGAAAAAGGCAGATACCTCATGGAACCTTGAAAAAGATTTGAATACCATATGTTCTCCAGGCTACACTTTGAGAGCCACTAGTTTAGACTAATAAAGAAAGACCATGGGCTCGGCATCTGGTGGGCAGTGGCTAGGGCCCAGGCTACACCAGGGCAGGTGGGTTCGAACCCAGCCCGGGCATTGTGGCGGGCACCTGTAGTTCCAGCTACTGGGAAGGCTGAGGCAAGAGATTCGCTTAAACCGAAGAGTTTGAGGTTGCTATGAGCTGTGACACCACAGCACTCTACTGATGGCAACATAGTAAGACTCTGTCTAAAAAAAAAAAAAGAAAGAAATGTGTCTACCACAGAAAAGAGATAACATGTGTCTACACATCAATTACGGTAACATTTATGTTAAGTCTATACAGGCATACCTCAGAGATACTGTGCCCACTGCCATAAGGAAAATATCAAACTAAAGCAAGATATAAGTTACACAAATGTTTGGTTTTCCAATGTATATAAAAGTTATGTTTATGATATTTTGTAGTCTATGAAGAACACAACAGTATATGTCTACAAACTGCATATACCTTAATTGCATATACTTTATTGCTCAAAAAATGGTAACCATCATCTTAGCCTTTAATGAGTCATAACTTTTTATTGGGGGAGGAGCTTGCCTTGTTTTTGATGGCTGCTGACAGGTCATGGTGGTGGTTGCTGAGGGTTGGGATGGCTATGGCAATTTCTTATTTTTAGAAATTATTTTAAGACAAGACAAAAAAAGAAAACCAAAAAAAGAAGGGAAAAATATGGGGGTGGGATACAATTATAAGAGGGACTTTACCTAACAAATGCAATCAGTATAACCTAATTCTTTGTACCTTCAATGAATCCCAAACAGTAAAAAAAGGGGATGTGGACAGGTGAAATGGGTCATACCTAGGAAGTGGCTCACAGCACTCTGGGAGGATGAGGTGGGTGGACCGCCTGAGCTCAGGAGTTCAAAACCAGCCTGAGCAAGAGCAAGACCCCTATCTCTAAAAAATAGCCAGGTGTTATGGTGGGTGCCTGTAGTCTCAGCTACTCCGGAGGCTGAGGCAAGAAAATTGCTTGAGCCCAAGAGTTTGAGATCGTTGTGAGCTATGACCCCACGGCACTCAACCCCAGGACAACTGAGTGAGACTCTGTCTCAAATAAATAAATAAGAAGGGAAAAGGGAGTTTAAAAAGAAAAGAAAAGAAAAATAAGACAACAAGAAAGTTTGCCACATCAATTGACTTTTCCTTTCCTGAAAGAGTTCTTTGTAGCATGGTGATGCCATCTGATAAAATTTTACCCACAGAATTTCTTTCAAAATTGTAGCCAATCCTCTCAGACCCTGCCACTGCTTAATCGACTATGTTTTATATAATATCATAAATCCTTTTTTGTTATTTTGACAATGTTCACAATATCTATCACAAGTAGATTCCATCCCAAGAAACCACTTTCTTTGCTCATCCATAAAAAGCAAGCCCTCATTGTTCAATTTTATCATAAAATCATAAATCAGTCACCTTTTTGGGCCTCATTTATAATTCTAATTCTCTTACTATTTTTAACACATCTGTAGTTACTTTCTCCACTGAAGTCTTGAACCCTTCATAGTCATCCATGAGAGTGAGAATCAACTTCTTCCAAACTCCTGTTATATTTATATTTTGACTCCTCCCATGAATCACAAATGTTCTAAATAGTGTCTAGAATGGTGAGTCCTTTCTGGAGGTTTTCAATTTACTTTGTTCACATGCATCAGAGAAATCACTATTTATGGCAGCTTATAGCTTTATCTATCTATCTATCTATCTATCTATCTATATATGTTTGGGTTTTTTTTTTTTGAGATAGAGTCTCACTTTGTCGCCCTCGGTAGAGTGCCATGGTGTCATAGCTCACCACAACCTCCAACTCTTGGGCTCAAGTGATTCTCTTGCCTCAGCCTCCCAAGTAGCTGGGACTGTAGACACCTGCCACACCCGGCTATTTTTAGAGGCAGGGTCTTGCTCTTGCTCAGGTTGCTCAAACCTGTAAGCTCAGGGCAATCCTCCCAGAGTGCTAGAATTACAGGCGTGAGCCACCACGTCTGGCCAGCTATAGCTTTATAAAATGCATTTCTTTTCTTTCTTTCTTTTTTTTAGTTTGGCTTTATAGTCTTTTTTAAAAAACTTTATTCAAATTAATATTAGGTTACATTGTTCTCACTTCCAGGGTAAAGTTCCGTTTGTAGAAGAGCCCCTCACCCGGGGGGTGTTATACACCCTCACAATGTGCACTTAGGTGAGATCCCATCTCATGCCCTCCCTCCTTCTAAAATGCATTTCTTAAATGAGACTCGAAAGTCAATATTACTCTTTGATCCATGAGCGGGCATGAAAAAAACACTCATCTCCTTGTATATCTCCATCAGAGACCGTGGGCGACTATTTGTATTGTCAATGAGCAGTAATCTTTGGAAAGGAATCTGTTTTTCCCAGCAATGGGTTTCAAGAGTGGGCTTAAAATAGTGAACTATACCGTTACTGTCAGTAAACAGATGTGTTGTCATCCAGCCTTCATTGTTCCACTGATAAAGCACAGGCAGAATAGATAAATCATAATTCCTAAGGGCTCTAGAGTTTTTGAAATGGTCAGTGAGCACTGGCTTCAACTCAACATGGCCAGCTGTATCTCAGGGAATAGGGAAGCCTGAGGACAGGAAGAGAGATGGGGCAACATGCTATCAGAAGAGCAGTCAGAATTCACACATACATCATTGGTTTCACCGCCTTATATGGGCATGATTCGAGGCACCCCCAAACAATGGCAATAGTAACAAGAACACTGCTCACAGCTCATCAAAACAGATATAATAATAATACTTGATGTATTACCAAAATGTGACCAAGACACAAAGCGAGCACACCCTGTTGGAAAATGGTGCAGACTTGCTGAATACAGAATTGCCACAGACTTTCACTTTGTTAAAAACGCAGTATCTTTTTTGTTTCAATTTCAGATTAACATGAGGGTACAAACGATTAGGTTACATTGTTTGCATTTGTTAGGTAAAGTCCAAGTTGTAGTTGAGCCCTTCACCCAGGAGGTGTGCTGTATACCCCTACGTCGTGCCTGGTAGGTGGTAGCACACCAAACCCCCTCTCTCCTCTTCCCTTCCCCCTATTGAAATGTCGTTGTGTTTTTCTCTTGTGTGGGAATGTAGTTGCTTATTTATTAGTTTCATATTGGTATTGAGTACATTGAACACTTGCTTTTCCATTCTTTTTTTTTGAGCAAGAGTCTCACTTTGTCCCCCCAGATAAAGTGCCATGGTGTCAGCAGAGTTCACAGCAATCTCAAACTCCTGGCTTCAAGCAACCTGCAGCCTGTCTCCTGAGTAGCTGGGACTACAGGCACCTGCCACAGGTGCCCGCCACATTGCCCAGCTATTTTTTTAGAATGGGGATCTTGCTCTTGCTCAGGCTGGTCTCAAACTCAGCCTCCCACAGTGCTAGGATTACAGGTGTGAGCCACTGTGCCCAGCCTCTAACCGTTTGCTTTTCCATTCTTGTGATACTTTACTTAGGAGGATGTTCTCCAAATCCTTCCAGGTAAATACACAAGATGTAAAGTCTCTCTTTTTTATGGCTTAATAGTATTCCATGGTATACACATGCCACAGTTTATTAATGCATTCATGGGTTGATGGGCACTTGTGTTGATTCCACATCCTGGCAATTGTGAATTGAGCTGTGATAAACATTTTAATGCAAATGTCCTCATGGTTAAATGCTTTTTATTCTTCTGGGTGTATACTCGGTAATGAGATTGTGGGGTAACATGGAAGGTCTCCCTTTAGCTCTTTGAGGAATCTCCATAAATCCAAAGAGACTGTATTAGTTTGAGGTCCCACCAACAGTGTAAAAGTGTTCCCTCTCTCCACATCAGCGCCAGCGTCTGCAGCTTTGGGACTTTGTGATATGGCCAGTTCCCACTGGGGTTAGGTGATATCTCAAGGTGGTTTTGATTTGCATTTCTCTGATATGCAAGAAAGATGAGCATTTTTCCATGTGTTTGTAGGCCATTCATCTCTCTTCTTCAGAGAAGGATCTGTTCATGTCTATTGATAAAACGCAGTTTCTTTTTTTTTTTTGAGACAGAGTCTCACTTTGTCACCCTCAGTATAGTCCGTGGCATCACAGCTCACAGCAACCTCCAGCTCCTGGGCTTAGACAATTTTCTTGCCTCAGCCTCCCAAGTAGCTGGGACTACAGGTGTCCGCCACATTGCCCAGCTATTTTTTGGTTGCAGTTTGGCTGGGGCCGGGTTTGAACTTGCCACCCTTAGTATATGGGTCCAGTGCCCTACTCACTGACCCACAAGCGCAAAACGTGGTATCTTTAAAGGACAATAAAATTAAACACAATAAAACAGATACGTCTGTATTTATTTTGTACCTTGTCATTATAAAGTTGAGTTTCTCTTTAAGTCTGTTTACTTAAAAGGAGCAAAGAGTTTCTGTGTTCTTTGGTGGTTTTTTTTTTTTTTGAGACAGAGTCTCATTTTGTCACCCCTTGTTAGAGTACTGTGCCGTTATAATTCACAGCAACCTGAAACTCTCGGGCTCAAGTGATCTTCTTGCCTCAGCCTCCCAAGTAGCTGGGGCTACAGGCACCTGCCACAAGGTATGGCTATTTTTGAGAGACAGGGTCTTGCTCAGGCTGGTCTCAAACTTCTGAGCTCAGGCAATCCATCTACCTCGGCCTCCCAGAGTGTCAGAATTACAGGTGTGAGCCATTGGACCTGGACTTGTTTGTTTTTTGAGACAGATGCTCTGTTATCCAGGCTAGAGTGCAGTGATGTCATTACAGCTCACTGAAACCTCAAACTCAGCGATTCTCCTGCCTCAGCCTCCTGAGTAACTGCAATTACAGGTATGCACCACTACATCCAGCTAATTTTTCTATTTGCAAAGAGTTTTCCTACAATATTAATAGGTTTGTTTTAATCTTCTAAGACTATTGGCTTATATCCTTAATACCCTGAGTATTAGTTATTGGAATTACATTTGTTCGACCCTTTATTGTAGAAAACCATGTATATATTCAGGTAGAGTTGTATACTTTTTGTCTAGCAGATAGATTTTCCCTTCCATCATCAAACTTGTGAGAAGGAAAATCTTAGCTGTCTTCTAACTCATCCAGTTCCAAGTAATTCAACCAGAATAAAAGCTTATGTAGTGTGTCTAATATTTCTTAGCATTAGGGACAGTAAAGCACTCCTCTTTGCAACAGTTTGTTGTTGTTGTTGTTGTTTTTAGTAAAATAAATACATGACTATTACAGATTAAGACACAATGGAGAATTTCAGCTTTCCATGCTACAAAGTTTCACACTCTTGAAACTGTAACAGCACAGGGCAGATGTAAAGTCACAACCACATCAAAGAGGTTAAATCTCGGCCAGTGCAGTGGCTCACATCCGTAATCCTAGTACTCTGGGAGGCTGAGGCAGGTGGATAGCTTGAGCTCAGGAGTTCGAGAGCAGCCTGAGCAAGAGTGAGACCCTGTCTCTTAGGCTCATAGCCTAAGAGAGAGAGGTTGCTTTCCATGAGCAATGATGATGCCATGGACTCCTCCCAGGGCAACAGAATGAGACTCTACCTAAAAACAAAAAAAAGAAAGAAAGAAAGAAAGAAAGAAAGAGAGGAAGGAAGGAAGGAAGGAAGGAAGGAAGGAAGGAAGGAAGGAAGGAAGGAAGACAAAGAAATTAAATCTCAAATGTGGCAATTCTTTTGTTTCTAACCTAAATTAACAATTTCTTGGTTATATTAAATACGAGCAAACAAATGTACACCCCTTATTTCCAAATAAATGAAAAAATACTGTCAGTTGCCTGTCTTGACTAAGCAGCAAGTGTTCACAATCAAGGTTCAGTTCCACAGTCAAGGAGCAGTTCCCCTTGCTCCTCCTGCACATACCACGCTTCCCCAGCCTCCCTCCACATTGTATCAGTGCTTCTTAGCGCTTTCTGTGTAACATTTGTCATCTGAATCATCTCCTTTGCACCTCAATTTCACACACGAAATATTTGTGAGAGCAGCAGAAATTCATGAAAGAGAAGGGAGTGTCTGAGGTTCTGAATGTCTATCTTAATTCTCTATTATAACTTTCCTCAAAATGTGGTTCTCAGCCCATCAGCATGACCTTATTCTGCTGAGAATGCAGATTCCAAGATCCAAACTAGAGTCTGCTGAGTGAGCCCGCCTGGGGTTATGTATGCACGAGAATACGAGAGCTGCAGTCTGGTCTACAGCAGAGCTTGTTTCAACTAGCCTAGGCCTGCAACTCCAGGGCCATATTGGTGAACCTCTCTCAACTCCCAAAATTCTTCCTACCTTACTTATGTTATAAATCCCTCCTATGAATTGTGTAGCAGTCCTACCATCAACATCTTACTTTTTGCAGTAAAGTGCCTTTTCTCGGCGTGAAAAAGGTGACTCGGTTTGACCCAGGAACTCCTGCCACTGTCAGGAACAGGTTCTTTGCTTGTGGGAAGAGTAAAGGACTGGTAAGCACCACTGAAGTGTCTCTTTTGAACTCTCAATAAGCTGACTTGATTGCTCCTTTCCACTAAGCAGTTGGATTCACGCTTTTCGTTTAGCTCCTCTAAGAGGTGTTGTTTGCTTACTTTAAGTTTTTTAATCATTTCCCTGGTTCTGTTTACAGATGCCATTGTGCTAACGAATCACTTTTCGAGTGATTGTTGCTGTCCTGCAAACAAATAAAAAATATTGTCAGTTTCCTGCTTGACTTAGAAGCCAGTGTTCATAATCATATTTATCAATTCCTCTTTCTTCTTCTGCAAAATAATACCAGCACTATCATACCTCACTTTTTACTATTTTTTCCTAAGATTTGTTATTGTTGTTTAGATTTCTTTGGGGGGGGAGGTTAGTAAAAGGATATGGTAAGAGAATATGCAGTAGATCCTCCATAGCTGACCACTTCCTCAAGTTGACCTAATTATCACAGACCAGAAAGGGACCACGTGTACATATCTGTACAGCAGGTCCAGTTCCTTACATTCACCACCTCTGCTATGGACCCGCTTGTTACAGTTCCTTGGGTGGTCAACTTACCGAGGTTCTATTGTATGAAGTTTTTGGAAATAATGCATGCATTGGTTTTTGCTTTTGGGAGAATTTGTTGTTTCCTCTGAGTATAAAAATAATACATGTTCATTGTAGAATGTTAAGAAAATAGAGAAAAGAGCCAAGTATAATGGCTCACACCTCAGTCCCACCACCTTGGAAGGCAGAGAGGCAGGAGCATCGCTTGAATACAAGAGTTCAAGCCCAGCCTGCGAAACACAGTGAGACCCTTGTCTTTCCCAGAAAAAAAGAAAGAAGAAGAAGAAAAGAAAACCAGCAAGGCATGGTAATCCACACCTGTAGTCCCAGCCACTAGGGAGGATGAGGAAGGAAGATTGCTCCAACCCAGGAATTCAAACATGCTGTGAGCTATGATCACACCAATGCATTTCAATACAGAAAAATGTAAGGTGGACAAATTAAAATCACTCTTAGTCCAGTGTCAACCATCAACATGTTGAGTGTTACTTTCTCAGTAAGCATCCAAAGGTATTTCATTATAAAGAGTACAGAAAAAGACATTAAATTACCTATAAAGAACACTTTTTTTTTTTTTTTTGAGACAGAGCCTCAAGCTTTCACCCTGGATAGAGTGCTGTGGCATCACAGCTCACAGCAACCTCCAATTCCTGGGCTCAAGCGAGTCTCTTGCCTCCACCTCCCAAGTAGCTGGGACTACAGGCACCCACCACAACACCCGGCCATTTTTTGGTTGCAGCC
>CAUYRH010061784.1:0-26299 GCA_963574655.1 Perodicticus potto
CATGAATGTTACATTAATCAGGTGGATAAAAATATCTCCGATTGTATGGGAAGCCCGCACACTGTACTCCAAGCTTGAATCATTGTACACAGTTATGACTCAATAAAAAATAATTAAAAAAAATAAATAAATAAATAAAAACAAGTTGGCTATAAATGTGTGGATTTATTTTAGGGTTCTCTATTCTGTTTCACTGGTCTATGTTTCTATTTTTATGCCAATATCATGTTGCTTGGGTTGCTGTATTTTTGTAGTATATTCTGAAGTCAGGTAGTGTATTGCTTTCAATTATTTTCTTATACTGAAAATTATTTTGGCTATTCAGGGACTTTAGTGGTTTCATATTAATATTATCATTATTTTTTCTACTTCTATAAAGAATATCACTGGTGTTTTGGTAAGGCTCATATTTCTAGATTACTTTGTATATTATGGACATTTTAACAATATTTATTCTTCCAATCAATGAACATGGGATGACTTTCCATTTATTTTTGTCTTTTGCAATTTGTTTTTTGCTAATGATTTATAGTTTTCCATTTAGAGATATTTTTCCTCCTTGGTTTAATTTGTTCCTACATATTTTATTTTTGTATCTATTATAAATGGGATTGTTTCTTTGATTTCTTTTCATATAATTCACTGTTAATGTATGGAAATGCTACCTTATTTTGTATGATGATTTTTTCTTATGCAGTTTTACTGCAATTACTTACTACTTATAGTATTTATTTTCTGTTTGTTCCTTTTTGCTGGAGTCTGCATGGTTTTCTATTTATAAGATCATTCCTTATGCAAAGAAGGCCAATTTATCTTATTCCTTTCTCATTTGGTTACCTTTTGTTTGCCACTCTTTCATATTTGAATTTGGTTGAGCTTTCAGGAACATGTAAGATAGAAGTAGTGAGTGCTGAGTGTAGACCTCTAGTGCAATGTTGAATATAAAGAGTGAGATTTTCTGCTTTTAGAAGAAAAGCTTTGAACTTTTCCACACTGAGTATAATGCAAGCTGTGAGCTTATCATATTTGGCCTGTATTACGTGTAGGTTTATTCGTTCTATATCTAGTTTCTTCAGAGTTTTTATCATGAACTTGTTTTGAATTTTGTCAAATACTTTTCTTATACCTATTAAAGTGATCACAATAGATCACTTTATTATTTGGTATTTTATTATGTTAAAGTTGGGGGCTATAGCATATTCTGACTGCTTCCTGCTGAAGGAAGGTGAAGATGAAAGTGGGAGACATTTAGGCTCCTTCCAAGGATACTGATCCTGGAGTCTACAATTAATGGGGTTTTGAATTGACCATAGTTTTGAAAGGAAATCATTAAAATAAAGGTTACTCTTTGTATACCTACAGGAACAATAATTGCAACATGTAATGCAAATAGACTTAAAAAACAGGTACATTGGATACAACATACAAATAATTCTAAAACAAAAATAATTCCTACACCAGTAACTAAAGCTATTAACTAACTTAAATTAGGTAATGAAGAAAACAACTGACAGAGATGTATACCAAAAAGTCTTCTCTTTTGGTGATATTATGCAGTGTATTGTGTGCCTGTTTAATAGTTCTTTTTATTAATTGGGAGTTGTTCAACAAGTTGAAACAGAATATTTTTTTTTTTTAAATTCTGTACAGGTACTATTATGTCTTAAGGGCTGCTCAGTCTTTTAAGACTACTTCCCTTACTTGTCCCAGTTCTACACTCAAGGCAATGATAGCTTGTGAAGTACCTTAAAGGCTTTTACCATGGAGCAACCTAGTCAATGAACTTCAATGGTTAGGCCAGTTGTCATGGCTGGTATTACAATAAGGACAAGGAAATATATTTGGCTGGGCTGAATAGGTGAACATCATTTCAGAAGTCTCCTGGAAGATTAAGATCTCAGGATGTTGGGTTCAAGTGTCCATTAGGTCTTGTGTCCTGGGCAATAAAGGAGTTAGTCTGTCAGATATCAGGGTCCCCCAATGGCATTAGCTAGAGAATAAGAGAAAGTTTGGTGTCCACACAGCAAAAACCACCCTTTAGGAAATTTTATATTGGCATAAGATACAGTGGTTGTCTTATGACACTGGAGCAAGCTACAATTAAATTAGCACAGGAAGCAAGGAACTTTGGGAACGTTACAGTTTTCCTCTGACATAACTATTTTAAGGCAAAAGGAAAATATATCCATTTCCTTAGTCCTTTTCATTGTGTCACCAATTGGTTTTGTCATCCAGATGTGGAACATGGTTTATATCAGGTTTTGTTATTTACATTAGAGGGTAAGTCTTGACTGAAGTGTGAAAAGTCCAGGTAGTAGGTGTAGCTAGTTTTAATTGCTGCAGGAGAGGTGAAAAGTAAGATCATTTAATCCAATATGAATGTGTTGAGGATATGTTCATTCTTCCCTCCTGCCCTTTAGTAGCCCACACTTTGGGTTTAACATCTGTTTTGATAGGGGAAGTCATAGGATCCTGTCCCCTGTTTGGGTCAGTGTATATTTTCTTAAAGGTTTAGTGGTAATTTCACATATAATTGGAAAGGTGTGATAAAAAAGAAAATTTTCCTAATCACAGCTCAAAGGGTGGGTGAAAGTATGAGTTATCAACTTCCCAGAAACTCCATTCACAGTTACATGATGGAGAGACAAGAGGTGAGAGTTAGAGATGAGAACAGAGAAAATGGTGCCCATATCAAGGAGAAAGTTCACCTCCCTGCTTTCCATGGTCAGGCATACCCAGGGCTCCTAGGTGACATGTGCCAGAGCCAGTGAAGGCAGCCCCAGGTGCCATTGGTCTCAATTTAAACCATTTTAGTGTAGGCATCTGACTGAATTGACCTTCATCCCCTGGGACAGTCTGTCCTTCAGTGGTCTCCCTCACAAAGGGGACAAAGATGGTAGGACTTGACAGACAGGTTTAGTCATTCAAGGCAATCCTTCTTTTAGTTGCCCTGCTAGCTCCACTGATAACATCTCTTGGTGTGCCGTTTTGGGGTGCGTGGGTCATGAATGTCAAAGGCAGTTTTATGGATCAGGTGACAGGGGAGTATGTTTTCTCAGGCCATCTCTAAGTGTCTCCAGAAAAGATGGGGTGTTTTCTTCTTTTTTTCCTGAGTAATGTAAGATAATTTGGAGTAATTCATAAGCTTTTTCTGGGCCCTACACAGTCCCTCTAGTGCACAGGTCAAGAAATGTTTCTATGCCCAATTCCTGTTCCTACCTGTGTCCCACCCATGTGCCCTGAGGTGGAACCACCTGAAGACCTGTAGGGATTGAACTCTTCTTGCCCTGAGTCATATAATTCCAAATGTTGACTAGATACTAGTTATTTTCATAAGCTCTGGCATTCTCAAGAACTTCTTGTCCCTCAGAACTTGTTACGGTCTCATCTAATGGAAGCATAACTTATCTTCAGGATAAGCCAAATGACTGTCTGAAACTCTGGAATATATCAATATAGTTTCTGGTGTCAATTGAAAATTTCCCTAAGTGTATTTTGACTTGTTTCAAATCTGACAGAGAGAAAGTAATATTCACCCTTATTAGGGTAGTATCTCCTGGCCTAACTACTTCCTGCAAGAGGCAGGAAGGGAGGAGTACCCAGAAGTGGCCTTCATCCTTTGTCAAGTCTGATGGGGTTGCTCTGATTCGGGGTCACAGGAGCTTTTCCTAGGTAGGGCGAGCAACTTGGGTCAGTCTCTTGGGGTCTCCAGGGGGACTCTGGCTGGCAATTACCACCAAGAGTGTATGGTCAAAGTGACAAGATTTATATAGTTGAGGGTTATCAAGCATAGTAAAAAAAAGATTTCAACATAGGGTACCTCTGACCATTTCCCTTCTCTCTTGCAGAACATGTCTAATTGAAGAAAGGTATTATAATTTAATATAATTAAATTTCTAGTGGCCACTTTTCTCCATCTGAGAGATGGTGCTATGAACTAGCTTCTGTGCAGAAGAAAATGAGTTGCTTTTTTTTTTTTTTATGAGTTGCTTTTTCTTCAAGGTTTGAGGGTCAACCTGGTTCCACATAGGACAGCATGATGATATTTTTGAGAGCCAGGGAAGAATTCCTCCTCTACAAGAGAAGACACACATAATTCACACCTAGTCATCTTTTCCTCACTACAGCCATGGAGGTGCCCCCCTGTGGGCTGGAGCAGCTCACTCACTCCATCCACAGGGGAATCTCCCCATGAGCTGGTAGTACCTACTGAGGTGTGTGAACACTCACAGTCACTTGCTTGTCCATATTAATCACACTTACTGGTGTAGTAACTGTCACCCATGGAAGCTTCTTCCCCTGTTGAATCTATAAGGGAGAGAAACATATCCTGACCATGGGTGCCCACCGACAGAACCATGGGTCCCAGTGCTGTTAACAATCACTTGAAGCATGAGTAACTTGATGCTATTCCAAAGTTTTTGGACCTGACACTGGGCCCTTGGAAGGATGGCCCTGTGGAGACATCTTATATAAACTAAAGAAGGCACATGAGCTGAGGGGCTGAGTGCCAAAGGCCTTGTGCCAACTTGACAAGGCCCTAGGAGGGAGCCTGGTCCACATCAAACATTTTGTGGCACTAGTGTTATCCCCTAGTGTCTGTACAAACTCCCCTGTGTTGAGGAGGAAGAAATGTTTTTTTCCCAGACCAAAAATCTATTCCCGACCCTCACTCAAAGTGTTAACACATATCCTTCAACTATTGTGGTCCCACTACCCAAGCAGCCATTCACATGGTCACTACAGGTAGTCCAGACATCAGAGACATGTTCCAGGGGCACTACCCAAAACCTATAAAGCAAGATTCAACTGTTCATAACCTATAAGCCCCTCTGCCAAACTCCTGTTGCTTGTGCGATTTAATCTTTTTGGAACTGAGCCTCTGTTAAAAAAAAAAAAAAATCAGGATCTATTCTTAATTAAGATGTGGTCCTATTCTAGACAGGGACTAGAACTTCTATTTAAAAGATTTAGAGAACAAGATGTCTATTCACCTCCTTCAGTCTCACTATACTGTTTCCAGAATTGGCTATATCCCTAATAATGAAAACTATTGATTTAAAGGAGCCAGGAGATAAGAGTATGAATGGTTAGCAAATTTTCCATTTTTCTTTTTTTATAAACCTTCTTACAACTTACAGAGACCATCCAAAACATGACTGGATCTTCTGATTTTATCCAAAACTTTCTTTTATACCACCATCTGCTTTAGGACGAAAATATCCCCATCTTATTCCTCTCTATACAACATTATCCTCTTTCTTTGTGTCTTCTTTACTAAATAATATCCTTAACTATTTTTATATGTGTGTCTTATTTACCATTTCCTTTCCCACATAAAACCATTCCTTTATGTTCACATTTTTTGTTAAAACACATATTCATATGTGTACCCTTTTATGTTCGCCCTTAGTTATGAAACACAGAATAAAATAAGCTTTCTCTTTTTTAAATGCCTTAACTTAGCCATTCTAATTTAGCCACTCCAATACTTGAGTAGATATTCTACTAAGGAGTCCTCTAGTATGTCCTTCCATCATTCCCATCCTAAAAAGCCTTTTTAAATAAGAAATTTGGGAAGGAAACACCTAAGCCTGGAAGAGAAGTAATAACAACAATGTTTCCACCCTCGTTTTTCTTCCAAATATGTCAGCAAAATAATGTGGTCAAACCTAATCAAATCAGAGCTAGTGCAGATGAAAAACATAAATACAAAGGCTTCCAGAGGAAAGATAGATCACAACACAACACTATAAATGTTGCAACATAGAGAGTACAGCTTATGCAATTGGGATACAACAACTATGAACACCAGAAAAAGAGTGAACAAAAACTAAACTAATGGAGGTAGTGCATGATGGCAGAAGGGAAAGATGTTTAGTTCAGCTCCCCAGAACAACAGGCGAGAGTGAGTGAGCTAGATCATTCCCAGCATGGAATATTGGTGTGGAGTGGCAGGTCGGAGCGTGCATCTAAGTGGCAGATTACTGGACTTGGAGTATAATCCAGACCTGTGGAAACTGCTAGGAAAGTTTCTGCACCATAGCTGTGGTGGTGGTAGGCAGCGACAGTGGTGGCAACCAGCCTCCCCATGGAGGATTACAATTCCCAGTTCATGGGGAAACTAGGTGTTGTGTGGAAATACTGGTGAAATGTGGACTTCTGAGCAGAATTTGGCAGTCAGAGTGGGGTGAGGTCTGGTGTGGCACCATTAGGGTTAGGTGGTGGGAGAGACTCAGTCAGGAAAGGTCCTGGATAGAAAGCAACCATTTTTTAAAAAATTTGGGAGATGGCAGTCGCCACAGACACCTTTCTGTGTGGGCCAGGTGCAGCGATTTGGGTCTCACCTGAAGGCAGTTGTCCAACACTCAAAACAGGCCCAGGATATCCTGCACTTCATGGGAACTGTTGTAGGGAGAATTTATGAAACCTGCCTGTGAAGATTTTTTGAGATCGGGTGGAATCAACAGTTTGGCAGTGTCTAAGCACCAAGCAGGTAACCAGGCAACCACCAAGAACAATCTAAGCTGGAATCAGGTATAAGGCTGGGAACCACTCATGTTGCCACGTGGTGCCCAGAAAGTATATTGCAACATAAATATATTCCTCTTAAAATTGATCACCATAGCATACATATAGTTGTATAATTATATATATATATATATATATATTTTTTTTTTTTTTTCTTGTTGTTGATGGTGGTGGTGCCTTTTTTTCTTTGCTCATTCTTTTGGCTTTTTTTGTGTTATTTCCTTTTTTCTTTCTTGTAGGAGTTATTGTTAGTTTATTTTAATTATTATTGATATTATTTTTTTTCTCTTCTTCCCTTCTTATGGTTGCTGAGAGTGCTTACATTAGACTATTTGAGTTTTTTCTCCTTTTTTGTTTGTTTGTTTTTGATTGTTTGTGTGTCTGTTTGTTTATGTGTCTGGTTGCTTTTTGTTTCATTGTTTCATCATTTTGTTTCAATGGGCCTTGTGTTTTGCTAAATCCTTGGGTTGGCTATTTTCCTAACTCCAATTTTATATTCAACAAGACAAAGGGGGATGGAGGATGATGGGTGACTGGAGCCAGTTTTCAACAAAAGCTCCCATCCAGAAGTGAGATTACGGCCAGAAAGAACCCAACAAAGCTGAAGAGTGGGATCTGTGCTGAGAGAAGAGATTGATAATTTCAGGTCTTCTCTGTTGAGGCAAGCTGCAACTCCCAGGAAACAAATTTCAGATTCAAAACCCATCCCAAAGAGGATGCATGTCTGTCCCCTTTCCCAAGAGAGTTGCTTGCTTGCAGTGGGATCTCTACTAGTGAGTGGTGAACTGAGGTTTTCTTTTCTCACCCCATGGGAACAAGTTGCTGGCAGCTGGGACTCCTTCTCCAAAGAGTCCCTGCTGTGAGCTGGTCATTCTCTTGTCTGCCTGGAAGGTTGAACAAATATTTTCCCCACCACTTTGAACTTCCAATCCACCCTTCTCCCTTTGTCTGGCAGTGTAGAAGGCCAAACCCTGCAGAGACCAGAATGTCTCCAGTTCTTTGTTAGGACTGGGAATTGCATGAAGTGTGGCATAACAACTATGCTGTATCTGTGAATCTGGTAACAGTACAGAATGGCATGGGGGGAAAGTGCCTGCCCTGGCTCTGAGAAAGTGCAACTCAGCAGTGGGCAGAGGGTTGGGTTTCTGCATGACGGGTGGAGACTCAGGAATTTCTGAGGCACGGGAACCCAAGTGGAGATACCTCCCACCCAACATCAATGTTAATAGAGCAATCCCACCAGGGTCAAATTGCAGAGAGATATCTCCACAATTCTGTGGACTTCCAGAGGGAGCTACACCTTGTATTGCAGGGATACCAGAGGAGCAGAGAAGCTGGGGCAGTGGCACAATCTATGAGGGTGAAAATCTTTTGCTGCTTTGTTAACCTCTGATTTGGAAGGAGCTCAGGTGGAACACTCCCCAGTTTCCATTGAGCACCCAATGTACTCAGACTTCAGCTCACCCAGTTGGAAGGTGGCAGAGTGTGGTCACCTTTCCGATGAGGCATGGGCTTCCCTCTGATTCTGGCAGGCCCAAATCCCTGCTGCATTTTCTCACTGGAGGGATTTGGGCCACAGCCCCAAGGGGCAACCAGTGCCGGAGTATGACGGAGGTGCAAGGTGGAGAAAGAGGCACCAGCCCTCCTGGACTAGTTTGATAGGTGGGCCTTTCTGACTCCACAGAGCAACAGAGTGAGCTGCCACTTGAGCTGCCAGTGGACCCCTGGTGTCTAGTTGCTGGACACGATTTGAACTCACCCACTTGATCTGTGTTTGTGTTGACTGAAACAATTGGTTTTGAACTCTTGATATGGGCTGACTGCCCAGGGACCCACCAGCATTGAACCCTGGTTGTGCTGTGGTGGGTGTGTGGGATTCCCCTCTTCCAGTTGTTGCCTGGGGTGGCAGGGTATCTTAGATTCTTGTATGTATCCACAGCTGAGATTTCAGCCCAAAGCCACTGATTCACTAGAACTGGACAGAGACTAGCTGAATTCAGGACAGAACCATCTAGACCGATCACAACAAGCAGGTCCCCAGAGTTTCAAGCTGTAGTACTGAATGGGACCTTTTTAAAGCTCTAGGGGAAAAGATGCAATCAGCAGCCCCAGTTCTTTGGAAAAGGGCTGGTTAATTTAAACACCAGGAACACTCAATTCAATTTCACCTTACCAACCTTTCTAGCCAAACAGTGAAAAATTAATCATGAGGTGGAATCAGCAGAAAAACTCTGCCAAAATGAATAATCAGAGTAGATCAACTCCCCCAAGGAACAACAAAGGAGACAGACCAGAAGATCTCATTCATAAACAAATGGCTGAGATGTCAGAAATTGAATTCAGAATTTGGATTGCAAACAAGATTAACAGAATGAACCTAAAGTTGGAATTAGAAATTCAACGAATAATTCAAAAGTTGTCTCCAGAATTCAGTAAATTCAAAGAAAAAAATCAACAAAGATTTTAACACATTGAGGCAAGAACTTGTAGCCCTCAAAGATCTGAGAAACACAGTAGAATCCCTCAATAATAGAATGAAGCAGGGAGAAGAAAGAATCTCTAACATTGAAGACAAAGCTTCTGAATGCTCCCAAATGCTCAAAGAGGAAGGGAAGTAAAGAGCATAATCATTCCTTGAGAGAATTGTAGGACCACTCCAATAGAGCAAACATTTGCCTTATGGGAATGCCTGAAGGAGAAGAGGATGGTCTGAAAGGCACAGATATTCTACTTCAAGAGATAATTGAGGAGAACTTCCCAAGCATGGCAAGTGATACTGAATTCAGACAGCAGACAGTTTCAAAACCCAGCATGACTCCATCCAAATAAAGTATCTTCTAGAAACATTGTAATTAACTTCTCCAAAGTTAATATGAAGGAGACAGTCCTGCAAGCAGCCAGATGTAAGAAAATCACAACTTATAAGGGGAAGAATATTAGAATGACCACAGACTTTTCTGCTGAAACTTTTCAAGCCAGAAGAGGATGATCATCAACTTTCTATCTCCTAAAACAAAGCAACTTTCAGCCCAGGATCCTATATCCAGCTAAATTTAGTGTCATTTATGACAGAGAAGTTAAATACTTTAATGACATACACACATTGAAGAAATTTGCCATAACTAAACCAGCTCTTCAGGATATTATCAGACCCTTCCTCCATAATGACCAGCACAATGCTCTATCACAAAAGTAAACTCACTGAAATTCTTGATCAAAAACAAACTTCCACAGTGGTGAAAGGATTAAAAATGTCCACTGGACTTTCAAAAAACTTGACACCCAAAATACTACCAGGCTTATCAATAATCTCAATTAAGGTGAATGGCATAAATTGTCTTCTGAAGAGGCACAGGTTGGCAACTGGATACAAAAACTCAGACCAGATATCTGCTGCATACAAAAATTTCATAAGGTTAAATATAGACTCAGGGTGAAGGGATGGGCATATGTAACCCAGGCCAAGGGAAATCAGAAAAAAGCAGAGGTTGCAATTTTGTTTACAGATACATTAGGCTTTAAAGGAAAGAAAAGGAGAGCTACTTCATATTTGTTAAGGGAAACACTCAAAATTGTATGGTCAATTATTAACATTTATGTGCCCAACCAGAATAGTCTTCAATTAATAAGGAAGATCCTAACATACATGAATAATTTAATAACTTCCATCACCATAATATTTGGAGATTTTAATATCCCTCTGGCAGTGCTGGATAGATCCTTCTATAAGAAAATAAATAAAAAAATTTTAGACTTACACTTTACCATACAATAATTGAATTTAACAGACATCTACAGAACAATTCACCCTAACAAAACTGAATACACTTCCTTCTCATAAGCCCGTGGAGCATCTTCTAAATTTGAACACATCTTAGTCTAACAAGTCTAGCAAAGTTAAAAGTATAGAAATTATTCCTTGTATTTTCTCAGATCATCACATAATAAAAGTTGAACTTGCCAATAACAGAAATCTGCATACTCATACAAAATCATGGAAACTAAATAACCTTATCCTGAATGATAGCTGGGTAATAGAAGAGAATAAGAAGGAACCTACCAAATTTTTGGAACAAAATAATAATGAAGACACGAATTATCAGAACCTCTGGGATACTGCAAAGGCAGTCCTCTGAGGGAAATGTATAGTGTTTCAAGCCTTCCTCAAGAGAATGGAAAGACAGAAAGTCAATAACCTAATGGGACATCTCAAGCGACTGGAAGAGGAAGAACATTTCAACCCCAAACCCAGCAGAAGAAAAGAAATAACTAAAATTAGAGCAGAATTAAATGAAATAGAGAACAAAAAAATTATTCAAAAGATCAATGAATCAAAAAGTTGGTTGACTGGAAAATTCAATAAAATTGACAAACCTTTGGTCAATCTAACCAAAAATAGAAAACTAAAATCCCTAATATCATCAATCAGAAATGACAAAGGCGAAATAACAGCAGACACCTCAGCAATTCAAAGGCTCCTTAATGAATACTATAAAAAACTCTATTCTCAGAAATATGAAAATCTGAAAGAAATTGACAGTACTTGGAAGCAAACTACCTTCTTAGACTTAGCCAGAAAGAATTGGAAATGCTGAACAGACCTATATTAAGTACTGAAATAGCATCAACAATACGAAATCTCCCTAAAAGAAGAGTCCAGGACCAGATGTTTTCATGTCAGAATTCTACCAAAACTTTAAAGAGGAACCAATACCTATATTACTTAACCTTTTCCAAAACATAGGAAAAAAAGGAATACTTCCCAACCCATTCTATGAAGCAAATATCACCCTGATCCCGAACCAAGGAAAAGAACCAACAAGAAAAGAAAATTATAGACCAATATCCTTATTGAATATAGATGCAAAAATATTCAATAGCATCCTAGGAAAGAGGATCCAGCAACACATCAAATGAATTTTATAGCATGACCAAGTGCGTTTGATCCCAGGATCTCAAGGTTGGGTCAATATATGTAAATCCATAAATATAATACATCACATAAACAAACTAAAAAACAAAGAAAATATGATTCTCTCAATCAATGCAGAAAATGATTTTGACAATATCCAGTATTCTTTCATGATAAGAACCCTTGAGAAAATAGGTCTAGAAGGGACTTTTCTTAAATTGATAGAGGCCATCTACAGCAAACCCACAGCCAATATAGTATTGAATGGAGTAAAATAGAAAACATTTCCACGCATATCAGGAACCAGGAAAGGTTGCCCATTGTCTCCACTGCTTTTTAACATTGTAATGGAAGTCTTAGCCACCACAATCAGGCAAGAGAAGGCCATAAAGGGTTTCCAAATAGGGTCAGAGCAGATCAAACTTTCACTCTTCATAGATGTTATGATTTTACACCTGAAAAACCCCAGGGACTCAACCACAAAACTCTTAGAAGTGATCAAGGAATACAGCAGTGTCTCAGGATACAAAATCAATGCTCACAAATCAGTAGCTTTTATATATACCAATAACAGTCAAGCTGAAAAAAACTGTCAAGGACTCTATTACCTTTAGAATAGTGCCAAAGAAGATGAAATATTTGGGAATTTTCCTAACAAAGGACGTGAAAGATTTATATAAAGAGAACTATAAAACTCTGAGAAAAGAAATAGCTGAAGATGTTAACAAATGGAAAAACATACCATGCACATGGCTGGGAAGAATCAAAATTGTTAAAATGTCCATATTATCCAAAGCAATATACAAATTTAATGCAAAACACCACTGTCATACTTTAAAGATCTGGAAAAAATAGTACTTCATTTTATATGGAATCAGGAAAAACCTTGAATAGCCAAGACATTACTCAAAAATAAAAACAAATGAGGAGGAATCACACTACCAGACTTCAGTCTATACTACAAATCTATAGTTATCAAAACAGCATGGCCCTGGCACAAAAATGGAGAGGTAGATGTATGGAACAGAATAGAGAACCAAGAAATGAAACCAGACACTTATTGTAATTAGATCTTTGATAAGCCTATGAAAAATATAAATTGGGGGAAAGATTCCCTATTTAACAAATTGTGCTGGGAGAACTAGCTGATGACTTGTAGAAGACTGAAACTAGACCCACACCTTTCACCATTAACAAAAATTGACTCTCACTGGATAAAATATTTAAACTTATGACATGAAACTAAAGATTCTTGGAGACAGTGCAGGGAAAGCAGTTGAAGAAATTGGCCTAGTGGAATACATTATGAGGAGGATCCCCCAGGCAATTGAGGCAACACCAGAAATACATTACTGGGATCTGATCAAACTAAAAAGCTTCTTCATAGCCGAGAACACAGTAAGTAAAGCAAGCGGACAGCCCTCAGAATGGGAGACGATATTTCCAGGTTATGTTTCTGAAAAAGGTTTGATAACCATAATCTACAGATAACTCAAACTTATTAATAAGAAAAGAATGACTAATCACGTTTCATTGTGGGCAAGGGACTTGAACAGAAACTTCTCTGAGGAAGATAGGCATATGGGCTACAGACACATGAAAAAATGCTCATCATCTTTAATCATCAGAGAAATGGAAACCAAAACCACTTTGAGATATCATCTAACTCCAGTAAGAGTGGCTCACATAACAAAATCCCATAACTACAGATGTTGGCATAGATGTGGATAAAAGGGAACACTTCTGCACTCCTGGTGGGAATGCAAGCTAATACGTCCCTTTTGGAAAGAAGTATGGAGAATACTCAGTTATCTAAAAGTAGACCGATGGTTTGATCCTGCAATTCCTCTACTAGGTGTATATCCAAAAGACCAAAAATCACTTTACAACAAAGATATTTGCACCAGTTTGCTCATTGCAGCTCAATTCACAATAGCCAAGTCATGTAAGAAGCCCCAGTGCCCATCGACCTCTGAATGGATTAATCAATTGTGGTATATGTATACCATGGAATATTATGCAGCCTTAAAAAATATGGAAACTTTATCCCTTTTAGTTTTACATGGATGGAGCTGGAACATATACTACTTAGTAAAGTATCTCAAGAATGGATCCAATGTACTCAGTACTATTATGAAACCAATTTACATTCACTCACACTCTCATATGAAGAATAGGTCACAACTATGGCCCAGTATGAAGGGGGATATGGGATAGGAGGGAGAGGACAGAAGGAGGGAGGGTGAATAGTGGGAACACACCGATGGTGCATATTGCAAGGGTACATGTTGGATCTATTAAGTATAGAGTACAAATGTCTTAACACAATAATTAAGGAAATGAGGTGAGGGATGTATTAACCAGTACCAATGTAAGCATTCCAAATTCTATATGAAATAAGCACATCGTACCCCATAAATGCTTTAATGTATACATGATTTCTCTTGATGATTTAATAAAAAAAAACAGAAAAACAAACTAAATAAATAAATATAAATAAAAAAAAGACAGACTACTCTTTCCCCATTGAATTGGCTTTGAACTCTTGTCAAAAATCAGTTCATGAGACTCAGTAGCTGTAGCTCAAGTGGCTAAGGCACCAGCCACATACACCAGAGCTGGCAGGTTTGAATCCAGCCCAGGCCTGCCAAACAACAACGACAACAACAACAACAACAACAACAACAACAACAACAACAACAAAATAGCCAGGCATGTGGCAGGCACCTGTAGTCCCAGCTATTTGGGAGGCTGAAGCAAGAGAATCACTTAAGCCAGGAGTTGGAGGTTGTTGTGAGCAGTGATGCCATCGCACTTGAGGCTCTGTCTCAAAAAAAAAAAAAAAAATCAGTTCGTGATAAATGTAATGGTTTGTGTATAAACTGTTAATTCTAAAACAAACAAACAAACAAAAAACTTAACTAGAGTAGCCATAGAATATACAGGGACCTGCAATCAACATTCCACTACAAGAGAGTAGGGGAGGGATGAGGGAAACAGAGATTCTACAAATTCAAAGATAGATACAAGAAACAGTATTGCAAAAAGACATTGGTGCTAATCAGCCACCAACAAACACATAAAGCAGCCTCTTACTGACACACACTACCAGACAAAGCACATATACTACAAGGAAATCGTATCTAGAAAAGTGATCCAGGCCTTTTCTCTGAGTGGAGAAGATAATTTGTGACATCCATAAAAATAGCTGGCAAGAGCACTGATACCCAGAAGACATGGGCCAACAAACAGAAACAGAGCTCGGGAGTGCTCGGCTGGGTGGGGTAATGCCAAAAAGTTTGTACAGAGCCATGAGATCACTCCATCACTGGAGACCTCAGGACCTCTGACTGTTATTTCAGCTCTCAGACAAAGAATGATAGTACAGAAACACAATGAGTGGTTGAACCTCCTAACATTCCTGACTGTCTTGCAGGGGCTGATGGGGATTTGGGGATCCATTCCCCCAGCAGCCTGTCACCTGTGCCTTATAGACCTGCCACTGTGCTACTCACTTTTCACTGGCCTACAGGTGCCTGGTGTTTGCTCCCATATAAGAAAAAAGAAAAGAGCCAAGCAAGCGTTTTTTAAGCTTACCATAGCAGTATATCTGGGATGTGCCCCCCAAAGAAGACATCAGTATTTTCTGGCTAGGTCCCTGGTCTTGGGAATCAAAGAATGAATTCATGGACCCAAGTAAGTGAAAGCAAAAGATTTTATTATAAATAAAGGAAAGCAGACAGGAAATCTTCCAAATACAATGAAAGGGATCTTGAAGGGGTTGCCACTAGAATTCCTATGTCTAGGGGATTAGGTATTTTCCCATATGTTCGCTTTTCATAACTGGCTATCTCTATATGCAAAGTAACAATTTTATATTGCACCAATCAAAGTAAGCATTCTATATTGTACGAATTACCATACTTGCTCCTAAGATACATGATATAGGAATGCATAGTTTCCAGTTGACCCTTCACCCATTTCAATAATTGTCTCTTTCTATATGTAAAGATTCTTTTTTCATCTTTTCCAGATTAATATAAAGTTACAAAAATTATGTTACAATATTTGCATTTGTTAAGTCAAATCCCTGTTGTAGTTGTGTCCTGCACCCAGGAGTTATGCCATATATCTTTACATTGTGGCCATTAGATGGGAATACACCAATCCCCCTGCTTCCCCTCCCTACTCCGCCACCTCCCAACTTAAATTGAATTGAGTTTTTCTCTTGTGTGGGCTTGTATTAGTTCTTCTACTGGCTTCATATTAGTATTGAGTATATTGGATACTTGCTTTTCAATTCTTGTGATACTTTACTAAGGAGAATGTCTTTCAGCTCTATCCAGGACAATACAAAAGATATGTAATGTCTCTATCTTTTTTACATCTGAAAAGTATTCCATGGTATACATATACAACATATTACTGAACTATTCATGGGTTGATGGGCAATTGGGTTGTTTCCACATGTTGGTGATTGTAAACTGAGCTGTGATAAACAATCTAGTGCAAATGTTCCTAGATAAAACAATAATTTTCATCAGTTAGACGCCTAGTAATGAGATTATGGGCTCAAATGAAAGGTCTGCTTTGAATTCTTTGAGGACTCTCTATACTTCTTTCCAAAGAGGCTGTGTAAGTTTGCAGTCCCACCAGCAGTGTAAAAGTGTTCACTTCTCTCCATATCAATGCCAGTATCTGCAGTTTGGGGACTTTGTGATACGGGTTATTCTCACTAGGGTTAGGTGATATATCAGGGTTGTTTTGATTTGAATTTCTCTGATAATTAGAGGTGATGAATATTTTTTTTCATATGTTTGTTGGCCACTCATCTGTTTTCTTCAGAGAAGATTTTATTCATGTCTCTAGCCCTGTGATATATGGGATTGTTTACTACTTTTTGTTGATTAATTTGAGTTCTCTGTAGATTCTAGTTACTAACCCTTTGTCAGATTTGTAGCATGCAAATATCTTTCCCATTCTCAAGGATGTCTGTTTTGCTTTAATTATTGTGTACTTAGATGTACAGAAGGTTTTCACCTGAATCAAGGCCCATTCAATGATTTGTAGCAATTATCAATGAAGTCTTCTACATAAAATCTTTCCCAAGGCTGACATTCTCAAGGATTTCTCTCAAGGTTTCTCCTAGGTTTTTCAGTAGTTGCAAGTCTTAGTTTTATATCATTTTTCCATCTTGAGATAATTTTTGTAAGCGGTGCAAGATGCAATTTCAGTTTCAGTTTTTTACATTAGTTGACCAGTACTCCCAGAACCATTTATTGAATAGGATTCTTTACCCTAGTGTATGCTTTTTTTTAATCACATGTTGATAACAGGCTGTTTTCATCTTTTGATTTTCTATTCTTTCCCATGTCTATTTCTCTATTTTTTTTTATATCAATACCATGCTGTTTTGACCAATGTAGACGTGTAATATAACCAGAAAACTGGTGGAGTTATGCCTCCAGCTTGGTTTTTATTACCAATAGTTCCCAAGGAACTATTTTTTTTCCTAATTCTTCAAAGCTTAATGTTATCATTTTAATGAGGAGTGCATTACATCTGTAGATTGACTTGCATAATATAGGCACTTGAACAATGCTGATTCTACTCTGCCGAGAGTATGGTATGTCTTTCCATTTCTTAAAATCTTCTGCTATTTCTTTTCCTAGAGTTTCACAATTATATTTATAAAAATCCTTCTACTACTCTTAGTTATATTCCCAGGTATTTGGTTTTCTTTGATGCTACTATAAAAGGTATTGTGTTATTTATTTGCTTCTCTGTGCCATTGTGGAAGCTATGTTTTGTCTTTTAGATTCTGACTGTCTGTTTTATGATGGTCCATTGTGATGGTCGATCTGTAGAATGGGTCTTAGAGTTTCCTGTAGAATTCGTCTTTTGGCAAATTTCCTCTATTATTTGCATGCCCATAAAAGATTATGTTTCTCTATCAAATATGAAGCTTAATATAGCAGGATATAGAATTCTGGGCTCAAATTTGTCTTGTTTATTAAAGTTAAAGGTAGATGATCACCCTTTTCTGTCTTGAAACATTTCAGGTGAAAAGTCTGCTGTTACCTTGATGGATCTGTCCCTGTATGTCAATTGGTGCTTGTTCCTGGCTTCTTGCAGAATTTTCTCTTTCATTTTAACCTTGGCCATGTTAATTACAAAGTATCTTGGAGATGTTCTGTTTTTGTTTAGATGTACCAGGGTTTGACATCTATCTAAAAGGAGTGTGTCAGAATCTTTGGAGATGTTTGGACAATTTTTCTATATGATAGCTTCCATTAGGGCTTCCATTCCTTAGGGCTGTTCTTCTTTCACAACAGGTATACATATAATTTATATGCTGCAGCATATTCTTTCTTTCATCATGTCTTTCATTCATTTCTTGGGTCAGTTTTCAGATTCCCTTTTGGTGATTTCCCACTTTTCCTCCAATTCTCTTAATTGTTTTTGCCACTCATACTCTAAATTCCCTTTCTTACATTTCCATAATTATTTTTTAGGTGGGATCCTTTGTAGTAGCTATCTCATGATCCCTTGGGGAGTTTTATGTGTTCTGGTTTTTCATATTGCCAGAATGATTTTGTTGGTTCCTCCTCATGTGTGTTTTCTTCTTGTTCACTTCCTGCCCTACTTTTCCTCTTCTTACTCCTTCTCTCTAAATCTCCTTGTCTCTGATCATAGATGTGGGAGTGGCCTTTTTGCACGGGGCCAAAAGTAAGAAAACTAAAGAGCAAGAAGATAGAAAATAATAAAAAGCAGAAATAACAGGGTGAAAGTCAAAGTATAAATAAAAGAATAGGAGTACAGAAAGAAAAAGACAGGAATAATAGTGGTGTTCAGCAGGATACTTTGACCACCACCCGCAAATCCAAGACTTTTTTGGGCCAGGCTGGGTGGATCCCTTGAGGTCAACGGTTTGTTACCAGCCTGAACAAAAGCAAGACCCCACTTCTGCCAAATATAGATGAAAATTAGCAGTGTGTCATGATAGGTAACTACCAATACAGTCATTTGAAAAGAAAAACTGGAAAGACATACTAGACCACAGACTCAATACTTTCTTAAGTCAGGCCAATGTTGTGGTACCCCAGTCCAGGCCTCAGAGTGTGTCTCTGTTTTATAAAAAGAATACAGAATAAAATAAAACAAAAGAGACAAGAAAGAAAGAAAGAGAGAAAGAAAGAAAGAAAGAAAGAAAATAATGAGAGAAATAAAAAATAGAATTAAAGATAAAATTACAGGGAGGACTGGAAGGATTATTTATCTGTGCTCACCTAGTACAAATGGGGGAAATAAAAGAACCCAGCCATATGGGGCATGGGGACCTCACCCAGAGTCATAGCTCAGGAAGAACAGAGAGGTGGTGGTGTGCTGAAGGCAGTGTGTGATCCAGAATGGTGGAGATCTGATTCAGCAGACAATTGACTGAGAGCCAGCAGGAATGGCCAGCACCACTACAGAGATCCAGGGATAGGAGGAAGCTTTTGTACAGTTTTTGATTTTGGGAGGAAGTTGCACATTGAGTAGAAAGCTTGGAAGAGGGGGAGGACTTGAACAGTATACAGCAACCAAATTTGAATACTAAGTGAAATGGATTTACTATTGTTTTGGTGGCTAGTGAGGTAGCCATACTGGGAAGGTCCTAGCTCCAGTGGGCTGATATTGTGGGAAGGTCATGAGAAGGTCGTTAGGTTGGGCCTTTCTGCAGGGGCCTAAAGCATGACCATCTCTGTTCCACCTGCTTGGATCAGAACTCCACTCTTGGGACAAGCTGAGTGGCTCACACACACGTCAGGAACTGTTGTCAGTGGGAACTGTGAGATCTGCCTCTGAAGGACTCTGGAGAGCTTTAAGAAACTTTCCACTATTTTCATTTTTCCCACATAAATTGCTCATAAAATACACAAGATAGCCTCTGCTTTTTTAGTCTTTCTTTTTTCTTTCCTTTTTCCTCTTCCCTTTCTCTCCTTTATTTTATCAATTATATTTTAAATGCTCTTCATCTACTCTTATTTTATTGCCATTTTTTTCTTTTTTTTTCTTTGAGTGCTGGGGTGACATGGCTTTGGTCTGGCAGGGAGATCACAAAAGTATTCTGGCTCAAGGAGTCCAAGGGATCATGGTCTAGGGAGCCTTTCTACCTTTGATCCTGGGAAAACAGTACTGGCAAGTCCACATAGCAGAATTACTTTAAATTTTTATTTGCTTTTTTATCTTTATTTGTTTTTGCACTTTTCTTTTTCTATATTTGGCTAAGGTATAGTTTGGCTTTGTTCAGGCTGGAAAGGAGCTCCTGGTTTCAAGGAACCCACCCAGCTGAGTCCCTCAAATTTTTTGAGTTACGGGCATGGCTTTAGCACTATGTCATTCAATGCCACTTCCCCTATTATTGTCATTTTCTCTTCCTGTTCTACTTCTATCCTTTTCTTCAATGATTTTCTTTCATCCCCTTTTCCTTTTTATTTTCTTTCTTGCTTTTCCTTCTTCTTTCTTTCTTTTCCTCTGGTTTCTCTCTGCTCATTCTTTACCCTTCTCTTCCCTTTGGCCTCATACCAAGAGGCCACTTCAACACCTAAGCTCTGAGACAAGGTCATTTAAAAAAAGGAGAAAGTGAGAAAGAAGCAGAGGACAAGGAGATGAATAAGAAGAAAGCATACATGAGGAGCAGCCAATAGAAAAATTTGGGAAACATAAAAAAACAAAGCAGAACAACTCCCCCAAGGGAATATGAGGCAACTTCTGTGGGACTACAGAGGATGCCACATATAAAGAATAATAAATTTTAAAGAAAGGGAATTTAATATATGGAAGACAAAGGCAATAAAGGTAATTGATGAGAAATTGGAAAGACAGAACTGAAAGATGGATGAGAGATATGTAGAATTTAGAAAAGATATGACATAGCTGTAGTAAATGAAGGAGACAATAAGGGATTGTAAAGATGCAGTAGAAAGTATCAAAAATAGATTAGACCATGGACAAGAAAGAACATCAGAGCTAGAGTAAAAAGTTCTAGAGTTAACCAGGGTAGTTAAAGAGGCAGAATAGAAGAGAGAGAAAGCAGAACAGTCACACAGAGAACTACAAGACTTCATGAAGTGTTCCAACATATGAATAATAAGGAACCCTGAAGGGGAAGAAGAGTTCCGCAACGGAATGGAAGCCCTAATGGAGACTATCATAAATGAAATCTTCCTAAGTTTTACTAAAGATTCTGATGCACTCCATTAGATGGATATTGAACACCTCACCTCAACTGAAACAGAGCTTCTCCAAGACACATTGTAATGAACCTGTCCAAAGTCAAGACAAAAGAGAAAATTCTGCAAGCAGCCAGGAGCAAGCACCAACTGACCTACGGGGACAGAGCCATTAAGATGACAACAGACGGTTCAACTGAAACTTTCCAAGTCAGAAGAGCATATTCATCCACCTTCAAGATTCTTAAACAAAACCTTTTTCATCCCATAATTCTGCATCTTGCTAAGCTAAGCTTCGAAACTGATGGAGAAATAAAATATTTTGTGGATATGCAAACACTGAGGAAATTCACTACAACAAGACAAACTCTATAGGAAATGCTTAGACCTATTCTGAACACTAATCATCACCATGGACCACCAGAAATAGAAACACCCAAAAGCTAAAGGTCAAAACTTAGCTCATACAATGGCACAAAGGATAAAACTCTACAATGTACTTGCACAAAATAAGATTTAAAAAAAAAATGCCACCACACTTAACAATTCTCTCAATAAATGTCAATGGATTGAATTTACCACTGAAGAGGCACAGGTTGGCTGATTGGTTAACAATGCACAAGCCATCCACATGCTGCCTGTAGGAAATGCACCTAGTCTTTAAGGACAAATCAATACTCTGTGTTAAGGGCTGGAAAACGTTATTTCAAGCAAATATAAATAAAAAGAAGGGAGGAAAATGATAACTTATTTTTTAATACAACAATAAAAATACAATTATGTAAAATTTAAAAGAGAAGAACATTTTAGGTGTTGTTTGAGAAATGTATAAAGGAGGAATGATAAATGTACAAAAATCTCTACAGAAAGAAAAAAGGGAAGAAATAGAAAAAAAGAAAGAAATTCAAGTGATAGAAAAACTGTATCAACAATGGAATCCTTAATATTGTACAAAGTAAAAATGAAACAATAAAAATACGAAAATCCCAAAATTTTCAAAAGGAAAAAAAAAATGGAAAAGAAATATATAGTGCAATATGTTGCCTGGACTCTAGGTGGTGCTATGAGAAGATAAGGAAAAAAGAGAAAAAAGATATGTAGTGCAATATATTGCCTGCCTGGACACCAGGTGGCACTCCATCATTAAGAATTGCAAAACATACATGTTGATTCTGCTGTGTAATATGGGGGTGTGAAACTACTATTGCTTTGCTGAAGAGACTGCGGCCCCCTCTTCCTGATTTATTTGCCCTCCATCTGGGCTTGGTCGTTTAGCTAGTGTTCAGTCCCCACAGAGTAGGGAGCCTGAAACTGTCACCAGACTTCTTAGCAGACATGCCTCAACCTTCTAAACAGTGCCCCTTGCCTCATGGGAGCTTTCCCAAGGCTGCAGGAGCTACCCAACTCACCCCAGGGTAGGCTGGCTGAGCTCCATAGGGGTTCCAGTGCTGGAACCTTGCCCTACAGTCCTCTCACAACATTGGTGTTCTGCTAACGGCTAAACTGATTGAAGTTCCCCCACACCCTGTGGTTCAATCCAAGTAGCTGGGTACCACTCAAGTTCACTTGCCAGCTTGAGCCCTCTGAAGAGAGCTCCATGGAGCACCCAAGTCCAAAAATACTGCAGGACAGGCCTTCCCCATTTCCAGACCCCACCACAGGGCCAACTAACCTCTACATTCACCCAGGAACTCACCTTCTGTGCAAGTCCTCCACTGCTCCTGACCTCTTTGGCTACTGGAGTCCCCTACTGATTCACTGTGCCCCTCGAATGATGTTTGTGGGCAGGACATTCTAGCCAGAGGTGGCTGGAATCTTCTCCCCAATCTCACCATGAGTGGCTACTGAGGATATGTCTCTAGTTTGACATCTTACTCTGCCTCTGAGCATTTACTTTTTTTAGAAAGTAAGGATTGCACCAATCACCATACTTGCTCCTGACATATGTGATAAAGGAATGCATAGTTTTCCGTTGACCCTCCACCTATTTCCATGGTGCCACTAGTTTTCAGTTGACTTCTCACTCATTACTGTGGTGTCAAAGTTTATGGTGCAAGATTCCATTTCCTCCTCCCAGGGATAGTGGCATGTGAAGCTGTGGCTCTCCTGTTGTTGTTTTGTTTGTTTTATTTCATCAGGGGCCATTGTCCATTTCCTCATTTTTACCTGCCTTACACAGGTCCCCCTTCCCTAGTATTACAAGTGTGAGCCACAGCACTGCACCCAGTTTTCTTTTGTTGTAGTGTCCTCTTCTGGTTTAGGTATCAGCATAATATTTGTTTTAAATTTTTTAATTAATATATTTAAAAACTGTTGATTAGCCATTACATTTTAATTTAGTGAGCTAGCATTTTTTAAATCTATGTTTCAATTAAGAGTTTTAGTAAGAAGAGTTGCATTTTTACAGTGTTTTCCAAATCTTTTGAATATCTAATGTAATGGAAAATAGCTTATAATAAAGAGTCTGTTTCTATTTCTAATGTTTTACTCCTCACATATTTCAAAATTTATCACTTCCTAGTCCTCTTTTCCACACATGTAGAAAATACAATTTAAGGAAAAAAGCATACAGACTCATTCCTTTGGTACTAGTGGAAAGTTCTAAATATGCAAGACCTGGTATGATGTCAATCCCTTAAGCCAAGCCTATTCAGCACTCCTTGGTTTCTAAATCATCTTTGGACCTATTTTGGAGACCACCATTCTTTCTCCAGAAAGTCTCATTGCAATATTGATAAATATTTGCAAGGCCTTTTAGTGTATGTGCAGCATTATAAGTTTCAATATTAAAATCAAATTTGGGAGGAGGGTCCATCCCCTCTCTTTGGTGTGACCGCAATACACCTGATTCTTATATTTGCTTCTGCATTCAGTTTTTTAAATATATTGTTATAGTAAAAAAAATTAGTCTCACAGGGGTATATGATTGAAAATATTATTTTTGTAACCTTTTCTGATAATTGTGGATATCACCTTTAATAGTATACCAAAACTGGATATGTTAGTTTCAATAGATAATATATTCACACAGTTGTAATGTAGAATGTTAAACCATATTAATGAATATAACATTTGGTAAATATTCGTTTGCTGAGCTATTCACATTTCTAAATAGTGATGCAAATCACCTTTCTCCATGAATGATACTTTTGAAGACTCCAGGGGATGTCTGAAACTGTGAATAATACAATAATACAAAGTCCTACATATAATATGTTGCAAAGATCTTGAAACAGGATTCCCCCACTCAGGGATGGACAAGGACCCGCCCCCCCATTCTCTAGACCCAGGTGACCTCAGAAATCAGACCCCCATCTCTAGGCACAAACAGGCTGTCCTTTCCAGGCTACATCCTCTGGGCTCTAGCAAGGTCATAAACAAAGAAACCTGAAACATTTTGGGTGGTTCCTCCTTGTGTAGGGAGCACACACCCTGGACCCTTCCCTGAGGGAAAACCTGCAAAGACGTAATATTATATATATTTCTAAACAAAGGACCCATGCTGGATACTTCCAACTTGGGTCTTCCACTTTGCCAGAAGCTCCAGTGGTTTTTACTCCTGCATTCTTTTCTATCTAATAAAATCTTATCTTACCACTGATCTGTGGTTCATGGCTTCATTCTAAAAATCCCTGAGACCAAGGACCTACTGAAGAAATAAATTCTGGTAACAATTTACAGGTGAGTTGTTTCTTGAGTGAAAAATGGAAGGATGTTGCACACATCATGGACAAAACGATAATTGACATCCCATGTAGGACTGAATGCAAAGGTGTGAGACTTTCATGTTAGATAGATAAGTGTGCAATTTGAAACTTATGCATTATCTATTTAGAATTTTCCATTTAACATTTTTGGAACACAGTTGACCTTAGGCAACTGAAAGCACAGACTGAAACCACAGCTAAGGAGAGATCTGCACATTTCGATATATAATATTCAAAAATTTTAATCCTTTACAGCCCCCAGCATGTCATAGGAAAAATTTTGCCCAAAAGGATTTGGAGGGCATTCCCCTAAGTAAAGTCTCTCAGGAATGGAAAAGCAAACATCAAATGTACTCAGTACTAATTTGAAAATAGTAGATCAAAGCTTATAGGCACACATGAGAGAAAAACACAACTAAATTCAAGAAGGGAGGGAGGAGAGGGATGAGTAGGTTGCCACCAACCAGGTACAATGTAGGGATATATGGCACACTTTCTGTGTGAAAGACTCAACTACTACACAGACGTTCAATTTTACCTTACAAACACTAATTATATGTACCCTCCTACTCACTTAAAAGAAAATAATAAGTACTGGGAGGCTACCAAGGTCATAGTGACTGATGATCTTGTGCCCGAATTTCGGAGTCCCCCCAGAAGAAACTCACACCAGGCGCCCCGATGCAAAAACAAATGGTGAAGTTTATTACAAGCCTAGGCCTGGGCCTTCAGCTCCGTCAAAATGGCGGATCGATCTAAACGGCCCAGAGGGGTGGGGATGAGGTATTCTTATAGTGTACTGAAAGGAAGTTGGGAGGGGGGAATGGGATAAGGGGAGTGGGATAAGGGAAGGGTGGAGTAAGGATGAGTCCAGGTGTCTTGTCACTTGTTGATTGGATACCTCAGGGGTGCCAGGAATGGGTGGGTGGTCGCTAAGCAGGAAGGGGCTGGTATTGTTCAACCAGTGGGGAAGGTCAGGGGGAACTGGAGCAGGGACCCAAAATTTGCAAAACTAGCATTACACAGCAAATTACACAGCAACCTGTAAAATGGAGTCTGTTAACAAAAGGACATCACATTGGTCCTTTCAATATTAGTTTTCAACAATATTTGTATTTAATATCTGGGTGTTATGGTAGGCACCTGTAGTCCCAGCTACTCAGGAGGCTGAGGCAAGAGAATCGCCTGTGTCCAGGAGTTGGAGGTTGTTGTGAGCTGTGTGACGTCTCGGCACTCTACCAAGGGTGGTAGAGTGACACTCTGTCTCTACAAAAAAAAAAAAAAAAAAATTAGTATTTTCTTGAAAGATATAATTTTATTATCAGCAACAAATGTTGGCAGCTTTGTTTTCAATAAATAGGGTCTTATTTGATTTATTACTTAGAAAAAGTTTGCCAAATTTCCATGTATATAACCATAGTTTGTCTATAATTGTCTCACGTAAAAATAAAATGCTCATTTAGAAAAATGGCTAGCATCTAGTACCTCAAAACATTACACAAGTGCTTTTCCTGGTGATAACCATCATACTTCAGTATGCATAGAAATTAATTCAAGTATACTTTCCATTTTATCACAAAAAGATTTGAAAGTTATATTGTTAATGATTTGGATTTGATAAAATTGATAGTCTTTACTATTTCATCAAGAATGCTTTTTAAGTGTAACTGGCTTGTATTTACTTCCAAAAAAGTGGAGAATATAATGACTTCCAGCAGTTGAGAACCACTGATTTAATTTTTACTCACATGACAGCACTTTGATCTCCCATTGCTTTTTCACCATACACAAATGTCCACACAGTGAAAAATGAAGGTCATACCTTAGTATTTTTATGGAGACAATTCTTTTTCTTATTATTAAATTATTGCTGTGCACATTAATGCAATCATGGGGTACAATGTGCTGATTTTATATACAATTTGAAATATTTT
>CAUYRH010061785.1:0-24029 GCA_963574655.1 Perodicticus potto
TTCCGGTAGGTGCGGGTTGCGGGGCGCCCGGGGTTCTAGTCGGCGGGGGCTGCGGGGCCCCGGGGTTCCGGTCGGCGCGGGCTGCGGGGCGCCCGGGGTTCTAGTCGGCGGGGGCTGCGGGGCCCCGTGGTTCCGGTCGGCGCGGGCTGCGGGGCGCCCGGGGTTCCGGTAGGTGCGGGCGGCGGGGCGCCCGGGGTTCCGGTCGGTGCGGCTGCGGGGCGCCCGGGGTTCTAGTCGGCGGGGGCTGCGGGGCGCCCGGGGTTCCGGTAGGTGCGGCTGCGGGGCGCCCGGGGTTCCGGTAGGTGCGGGTTGCGGGGCGCCCGGGGTGGTGGGCGGCGGGGGCTGCGGGGCCCCGGGGGTCCGGGCGGCGCGGGCGGCGGGGCGCCCGGGGTTCCGGTAGGAGCGGGCTGCGGGGCGCCCGGGGTTCCGGTAGGTGCGGCTGCGGGGCGCCCGGGGTTCTAGTCGGCGCGGGCTGCGGGGCCCCGCGGTTCCGGTCGGCGCGGGCTGCGGGGCCCCGGGGCTGGCGGCTCCATCCTGTGCGGCGTCCCCTCCGCCCTCCGCTGGACGGGCCGGCGCTGCTCCTTCCTATTTACCTGTTTTCCGCGTTGCGCGTTCCACGTGTGCGGGTTGCACGGCCGGTGCGGGAGTCGGGGGTCCCCTCTCTGGGGATGGCAGCCCGGCCGGGTCGAGGCGTGTGCGTGTCTGTGCGCGGCAGCTCAGGTGCGTGCACGCACATCTTAGGGATGAGGACCTGTGTGGGCGATGGTAACTCTGTAGCTTTGATTCACACGTGTAGCCGGTTCCCTGGGCTGGGGAAGCGTCACAGCGGAGACTGGAAAACGTTCGCTGGTTGCCCAAGGCCGCCTCTCCAGTTTCTTGCGTTCTTTTCCTGCCTCGTGTGCTATACCTTGCCTCCGCTGACTATAATTTTTTTTTAAATTTTTTTCTCTCTCATTCCTTCTTGTTGGGTTCTGATGACCTCTGAGCAATGCTGGCTGTCTTTTCCCCATTTCCAGAATTCCCAATTACAGACTTCCCTAGTTTGCTGAGGTGCCAGTAACCTGCTTCTTCATTCTCTTCTCTTAAATCGGAAAGAGATTGCCTTTAATACCGTACGTGACTAGTAGACCCAGTGCAGTCACGAAAACTAAGTGTGCTAGAATTCATTTTCTCTAAATAGGGTACAACGTGAAGCTATGATTTTCCTAAATGTCCTTTCATAAATCATTAATGCCACTGCAAGCATCCAATTGAGTAGTTTTTACAATCTGAGGAATATTTACATCAATCTTCGAATTAGTTCCTTTTAAACTAGTGTAGGAGTTGAACAGGTCTGAGTTGCGTATGCTTTGAGTTTCTCTGTTTCATCATTCATGCATTAACCAAAAGCTTGCTTTCATTTTCAGATTTATGTTTTATGTTAATTTTTGGTTACTAAGGTATTAATACCCAATGTAATTGCCACACATAGATATTTTTCTGGGACTTGACATTACTGTGTTGATTGTTAAATATGCTAGAAGAAATAAATTCGGAATATCTAGCTATTCTTTAAAAATTATAAACATAGAACATGATAATGGATATGTCTGTATTTGTCAAGATTTTTTTCTTTAAATCAGGGAATGTTGATTTTTCTTTAAATCAGAGGTGCTGGCCTTTTGTACGATTGTGCTTTGAGAAAGGCCTTCATTTTGATGGATACCCACAAATAAATCGGGGGGAGACCCATGCTGGAGTTTCCTCAAGTGGGAGTTAGCTTTCAAAAAACAAGTCTGGGCATGTCTAGGCACTTGGTAGCATTTGATTTTCGGTTCATATTGCTGATTTTCTTTATCCAGATGTTTTCACATCCTCCTCGACCTTTTCTTGTATGAACTGGCAGCATGTTTGTGGCAATTTGGCATCAGTATCACTCTGTACAGGTAGCGTACGTGAACTTTTAACACTATGAATTATTACACATAGGTAAACTTCCTAAAGAGCTGGTCTTTGTCTCCGTGGTCTCCCTTCTTTAAATGTCTTTATCTGTATCTGTGTTTGCTTTCTGGTCGTCTGTACTTGATTTAATTGAAAGAAATAATACCATTGTTTGAGAACTTGACTTTTTAACTGTTTCAAATCTATATTGTATTTCTTTATGTTCCCAGAGATATGGCAGCATACATCTTAATAGTCAAATATTTTTATTGTTTTTCTAAAGAGCTTGATTAAGAAGTGTTTTAAGTACTGTGACTAATAATTTATGCACTTTGCCCTGAACTATATTATTTCTTCATCAGACTGATTTCCTTTGCTGTCCCTGGAAACCGAATTTAGTATAAAAGTTGTTACTTGATAGTATTTTTCAGGTGCTGTGTAGTTGTCAAATGGGATAGACTTTGTACTTTCAAAATTTACTTCATTCATTTTAGTAAGTCTATTCTTGCCATAATGTACACATTTCCATTGCTGATGGAAAATTTCAGCAGTTTAAAATAGTAGTATTCTATTGACCAAGAAAAGAGGTTTTAATAGTACTGTATTGCGAGAGTGGAGGGAGTTGTAGATTTTGCAATAAGGATTCTAATTTGGGTTAATTAGAATCTTGGGAACTCAAAGGTGTACCGTGGTTCATTTTGAGATAATCCAAGTTAGAAGATGTTATCTGGGTAGGAGGCAGGAGAAATCATTGATAAAGATTGAAGAGAGATAAACAGCTGACACTGATAATGTTTATCATTAAAGCATTATAGACATAGTGAAGTCTGTTCCAAATTCTGTTCATTTTGGTGAACTTACAAGATCAGAACATTTTTAGCTTCTTGTCAATCTTTGCAGGGATCTATTGTAGTTTCAGTAAACAAATTACTTCAGATCAATCATTGTCAACTCTAGAACAACTGTATTGACTTACTAATTTTTGATAGCCCAGAGATTTTGAACTTGATGAGAACTTGGGATTCTTTTCAGATTTCTGTCTGCATTCCACCTGGACCTGGCAGCAACTACACTGCCTAGGGTGGGATCTACAGGCTGTGGTTTCAATAAAATGATGAAATATATAAAAAAAAAGATTGAAGAGAGCTTGTAACAAAATGGGTCTTTCCTGAGGGAAGTAGAATAGAGACTACTGGCTCAGCTCCTGTGGCTCAACGTGCTAAGGCGCCAGCCACGTACACATGAGCTGGCAGGTTCGAATCCAGCCCGGGCCCACCAAACAACAATGACGGTGCAACCAAAAAATGGCCGGGCGTTGTGGCAGACGCCTGTAGTCCCAGCTACTTGGGAGGCGGAGGCAAGAGACTTGCTTGAGCCCAGGAATTGGAGGTTGTTGTGAGCTGTGATGGCATGACACTCTACCCAGGGTGACAGCTTTGAGGCTCTGTCTCAAAAAGAAAACAAAACAAAACAAAAAAGAATAGAGACTACTATTATTTGATAAAAAAGTGGGGAGGGAATGGCCATAAGACTGAGAAAGTAGAATTATAGTAGGGCTTATGATAATGTGATCCATTCTACATTGGACATTTACTTGATATTTTATTTTGTGCAGGTGATTTACCTTTAAAAGGAGAGAAAGTATTTTTGATTTTATAGGAGATTCGTCAGTATTATCTCAGGCAGTGGTTCTCAACCTTCCTAATGCCGCGGCCCTTTAATACAGGTCCGGTGGGTCAAGACCCACAGGTTGAGAACTGCTGGTCTAAGGCTATGCGAGGTGAGGTCATCATCTTAGGAGCTCACAGGGAGTCAGCAGGTAATAGAATTACAGGCAGTAGCTGGCTGGTGACTGAGGTGGCCTGGGGAAGACAGTGCTTCTGAGCACTAACTAGCCAGTTGTTTCCCAGGTAGGAGGGTGGGCCAAGTGTTGCCAGATCATTCTTTCATCAAGAGATGTCACAAATCTCTTAATTTTTAAATGTTGACAACTAATGAAAACAAAAGATCGTATATTACAAACAACACATCTGTGGCTGTCTGTGGCCCATGGTGCATCTGTTTGCAACTTCTATAAGGAATCATTGGCTACCACTTAAATATTGCTAGTTGAATCAGAAGGAACACTTTTATTTATTTCTGTCACGCTCTGCGTTATTCCTAGAGGTCCTTGATATTTTAGCTAGTTCTGAGTGCTTAAGTGCTTAAGTATTCTGAGAGGTGATACTCTTCTCCCCCCCACCACTTTTTGACCTAGGATGGAAAAGAGATATTTGCTAAGATTCACAGCTGGTGGTGTTTTTGTCTATGTGTGGTTATCATCAGAGTATCTAAGTGTGCCTCAGGAAAGGGGTCTGGACTAGGTGACCTTTGATGTCCATTTCAGCCATGTGACTTTTAGATTTAATTAGTCATGGATGCAATGCTATTAATGTTCATGGGCCAGAGGGATGGCAGTAGGAGTTGTGCCAAACAAAATAGAGCCAAATCTATAAAGCCATTCTCCGTGGAAGAGCATTGTGTTGATATGAATTAACACAGGGGAAGTCTGCTAGATGAGGTAAAAGGAAAGAAGTCCTGAAGATGGGATTGGAGAAGTGGAGGGAAAGGTCGTATGAGGTCATTTCTGTGTGGTTTTGCGGAGGTCCCATTTTTAAATGAGTACTTTTTTTTTTTCCTTACTGTTGATTCAGAGTCGAAGACCCAGCTTCTCGTCACCCACTGGATTATGCCCAAGGTTTTCCTGCCTGATGATCCTCTTGCAACACACAGGGCTTCCTCCGCCTAAGCGGCCCTCTTCCGCTCCTCCTATGTCAGTGGCCTCCAGGTCTACAGGATCCTTGCAGCTCCCACCACAGAAGCCTTTTGGGCAGGAGGCTTCCTTGCCTCTGGCAGGGGAAGAAGAGTTACCCAAGGGAGTGGAGCAGGACTCTGCCCTGGAGGAGCTGTGTAAGCCCCTGTACTGCAAACTCTGCAATGTCACTTTGAACTCAGCGCAGCAAGCCCAGGCTCATTATCAGGTAAGAAGAGAAAAGAAACCAGGCAGTTAGTGGGGTGACCACGCAGGACTCTGCCTGTTTAGTAGTCGCTGCTCCAGATGTGACTAAACAGTGATCGTACCTGGACAAAATTAAGATGGCTTAGAGAACAACTAAGTGTTACTTTGCTTAAAAGCATAATGTTCTTACTTTAAGAGTTCGTATCAGTTTTCATAGCTTCTCAACCTCTACAATAAGCCGGGTGGTGTTTTAACTGACCAGTCTTTGGAGGCGAGTGTAAATCATTTATGCTGGCATTGGAACTGTAGTTCTGAGGAAAAGAAGAATTTAAAATTCAAGTCAGTGTATGATTGTTTAGAAGCCAGTATAATTTGCATCAATTCAAGGTAAACTCTGTATGGGTTTTATGCTTTCCATTTTTGATTTCTGATTCTTCCAATATGTCCTATTGCTACGAAGGAGAGGAGCACAGAAATCTTTCGGTAAGGAGGGTAAAATGACATTGGAGTATTGATACCTGTCCTTTATTCATGATAAGCATGCTCAGATTTCTGTTAGCACATTATTGTGAGCTGATACTTACTTTTAATATGTGAAGTTTTCACTTCTGTGTAGCAGAGCTGGTGGAAAGGATCATTTTAAAGGGTAGTATTACCTACAAACAAAAGGAAAATTAAAATTTGGCTAGAAAGAGAGGGTATAGTATTTCTTTTCATTCTAAATTTTTGTCTGTATAAAATTATATAATTATCTTTTATTGGGGAAAAGAGATCAGGGGAATAATTGAGGCCAAACCCCACTGGTTTATGCCTTCTGGGTCATCAAAGATTTGATTAGTTATTATCTACATAAATGTCTGCAGTAATAAGACATTATAGTAGAAGACTTTTACATGGGTGTTTCTTCTATTATGCCAACCATAACTCTTTTCCAACATGACGTTTTTGTTAGTCTGGTATAAGTCTTTTCCATTTTGTTTTGATCCCAAAGACCAATAATTGTGACACTTTGTTCTTGTATATCAGAAATATTTTGATTGCTTCTCAAGGATTCAGGTGAAGACATAATATAATTGCTTCCCTTGAGTTCCCATTGTTTGGCTTTTTTTTGCCCTCAGCTCAAAGAGTTGAGTTGATTATTTCTCTCAGATCTTGGCACATGTCATCATTGGTTGATAAAGGCCTCTTCTGGTTTTATTTTTCATTTTTCCCCTTTTTTCCTGGTCTCTGTTCTCACTGCTCTGTGGACTACTCTCTGTTACGATATCAGAGTCTGCCATTGCTTGTGTTTACCATTCAAGCACAGTCTGATAATTAATCCCAAAGTCAAGAATGGATTCATTTATTTCTGTGGAATGTTCAGTTTTCTAGCCTAAGACCCACTTTGAAAAACTAAGTTTGAATTCTAAAGTCTTGATTTTTAGCTGTATAAAGCCCCTAATAAATTATTCCCTTGGGAGCAAACCCATTTATGTGCCATGCACACAAGAAGAGTTGTTTACTTTTATGAGGGAAAACTCTTGGGCAACATGCAATTTTAAAACGTGTGTGCATTGATTATACATATACTTCTTTTTTTCTCTGAGTATCACTATAAAAGTGATACTACTAAAGTATCACTTTTATAGTTAGTGATGGATGCTTCTGATTATGCATAGAGAGAATTAAATTTGATGCAAAATCATTGGATCGTAAGGTTTAAGCTAGATAAGAAACAGAACCAACATTATTTGGGTTTTTCTTTTATTCATTTTTCTGTGTATTTGCTCTGAACTTGTAGTTGACAAGATTATTCATTACACTTAATTTTGGTTTCCTCTGGTGATGCAGTGAATAAATAAATTAGAAAATATTAAAAAAGGGATGTATTTCTTAAAAACCTAAATTTTTAAGTGGAAAATGGGAGTAAAAGAGTAGTCCGTCATAGAGACAGTTTAAGCAGCAGAAAACTGCAGAACGTATAGGGGAAAGAAGAAGAGGCAAATGGGTATTAAGAGAGTAGAACCTAATAGAAAATGGAAAATTCAGGTGCAGTGAAACATATTTCTAAGAGCTTAGCTTTGAATGAGACCAATGTCATTGGTACCTCTTAAAGAGGGAGAAGTGAGGATGAGTATGGATCACAATAATATGAAAAAATCATCACCTGGAGGAAGGCGAACCACCATAGAAGGGAATCATAGCAGTGTTAGCTGGAAACATGCATCAAAGGTTGTAATGAAAGAAAGGCAATTAAAGACAAAGGTAAGATGAGTGAGTAAGGCGTGCCAAGCACCAGGAATAGGGGAATGGCACTGATTGTAGACTAAGAAAACAAAGTGGTTTTCATTTAGGTTTAAATGAAATAATGGACATAAAGTTCTATTTTAAGGCTAAAATCCTGCTTTGCAATGTTTAATACGGCATGATACCAAAACCATCCATTCTCTGTTCCAGTTATATGCAAGGTAAAAGGGGTCATTGTTAACCTAGAAACATGTTAGTATAAGGTGGTAAATCACTGTGATTATTTCACTCAAAACTTTTTAGTCAATTGATGATATTGTTGAAATCACAAAGTTTCAAATTGCCAAAGGTTGTAAACAACTGTGCTCATACTAGAGCCTGACTGGGTCATGTTCCAGTAATCCAGGACGCACAGTGGAAACTGCTCAGTAAATACTTCTTCTTTATTTTTTTGTAGTTTTTGGGGGGCCAGGGCTGGGCTTGAACCTGCCACCTCCGGTATATGGGGCCGGCCCCCTACTCCTTTGAGCCACAGGCACTGCCCAGCAAATATTTCTTTTTAAGCTCGCTGCCCATTTTTTCTTGACTCTCTGAAGTTCCCAGGCTGGAGCTACCTCGTACATGACCCATGTATATCTGTAGTCATCACAGCTTTAGTTATATTCCTAGGACTTTTTAAACGTGGTCTGTTGGCTTTAAAACATTCTTTGCTGTTGTTTTGTTTTTAATGAAGTTATTTAATTTGCAGTCTCAAAATTATGGCTTTGGTTATAAATTAATTTAAAAATCAAATCTTTGGAGGAGAAACATGCCTTCATTTTATTAAAAATCTATCTGCATGCTTTAGTCACTCAGGGCAAGCCTGGCATGGACGAACACAACACTGGTTCATCCACATAAAAGCCCAGAGGCAGAGTTGCTTTGGGATGGAAGGTTATTAATGAAAATACAAGCAGCATAAAATATGCTAAGGCACCCACAGTTTAAAATCACCAGTTTATCTGCTAATTTGTATATCCATTTGAAAAGAACTAGTTACTCAAAGTATATTTCTAAAATTTGTCATAAACATAAATTTCTATTTGTAATACTTAGTTGCCAAATAACAACCTACCATATTAATTAGCTTGGTTAAAAGGAGAAAGAACACAGATAAAAAATACTTTTAGAATTATGCTAAATGGTGTGGTCTTAATTCATAATGCAGTTGGAATTTTCCCAAAATTTAAAGCATTGATTTTGGCACGTACATTTTAACATTAATACCCAGGTTTAGATCAGCTTAATTAAATCTTACCTAATTTTTGTGTTTTAAAAATTCTCCTGTCTGGTTGTTTTCCAAATGAACTTGTAATGGACTAAGAATGGTCAAAATACATCCCAAATTTGGTTTTGACTCAGAGCTTCCCATGACTCAGGTGCTTTAGGCAAGATACTAAGGTCTCTTTATTTAATGTCTGTAAAGCAGGGGTCATTAGGATTGTGAGAATTGTGTGTGATATCAATGAGTGCTGGTTGATTGGAATAGATTTCTGTTATTATATATTTAGAAGTGTTTATGAGCTCAAGGCCCTTTCATGTTGTAGCTTTACAAGGCCATAACATGAGAAGCTTCACACATCTCTCTTACTGTTGTTACCTTGACATTAACTTGCTATAGGATCTTGTACAAATGAGTAAAACTTTTTTTTTTTGGAGACAGAGTCTCATTTTGCGACCCTCTGTAGAGTGCAGTGCTGTCACAGCTCACAGCAACCCTCTAGCTCTTGGGCTTAGGTGATTCTCTTGCCTCAGCCTCGCGAGTAGCAAAATTTTTGTTTTTTTTTAAATGAGTAAAACTTCATTTTGCATGGTCATTCTCTAAAGAGACTCCTCCAGATTTAGATACTTGGTTATCTTAAAAGATTCTCATGAAGAATAATTCATCAGCTAACAGATAAGGTAACATAAAATGATTCTCAAATGTAAAAGTGCTTTTAGTCCATTCACCTAGGAGTAAGACCTTGGCGGCTTGTGTTCAGCCGTCTGAAATGACCCTTTCTGTAGGCAGTTCCTAGTGCTTTGGTCACTTTGGGGGTCAGAAGCTGTCTGCGACCCTGCCATTCGCTAGATCTCACCTGTTTTCTGCCCCTCTCTCTGTCTGAGTCTATTGCTACATTGTTTCTTTTTATTTCAGAAGACTAGATACCCTCCTTGTCTGGGTTTGATTCTTCACCCTGTGCTCTGGATTTCATCACCTGTCTTCATCTCTTTGTCTCAATCAAATTAAACATTTACTAAAGTCTCCTCCCTATAAATAAAAATAGCAGCACCTTCTCTTTACTTTGAATCCCTCTTGTTAGCAATCTTTCTCCTCCTCAAAGTTCTGCTGGGTCATTTCCCATTCATCCTCCAATTCACTGTTCTCTGGTCTCCGTTACAATATTACACGGAAATGGTCCTTTGCATGATCACCCGTGATCATGTAGGCCAAATCTCGCTCTTTCTCACTTGACCTTTGGTAGCATTTGTCACTGGAACTTCTTCCTTAAAAATTAAAAATATATATTTTACTAAAAATAATGTTCTGGAGTCAAGTACTTACAATGAAAAGTAGTGATTACCTGTTCTCCCCTCCTTACTCCTTTCCTAGTTTTTCTTTCTTCTTAATTTTGTTTTTCTCTTTATAATTCTTAGTAGCCAAATAACTATACTGCCAGCTGTAGTTTTGACACTATCAAGATTGACCACATTCTTTTCCTATTAATACTGTCCAATTAAATTTTCCATGCTCTATTTACACATTGATACCTATTGTTGAAAATTAACATTCAGCTTTTGCACTGCTGTGAGTAGGGAAATATTGTTCCTACAGAGATGTTTCTTTTTGTATGCTTCTAGTGTCTCAGTCCCATTTGACTCAAAAGAGAAGTTCAAATCGATCACCCTTTCTTGAAGGCCACTGGTTGCTCAAAATCATGTCCTGTTCAGTTTGCTTTGTGAATGGGTTATGACTTGGAAATAGCCTTACGTGTTTCCTTGAGTTTCTGATGTTTTATTTAAAAATATGGAGAAGAATCTTATGCCTTTTAGAAAAACTGTTAGCTTCTTAATCTGGAATTTTTTTTTACTGCTTATAGTCTCTTTCATTATTCTTCATGAAACCCACTGATTTCCTATTCCTATTTGGACTAGTTTTTCTAATTAGGATCGGTCGTCCGTGTTTGAATCACGACTTTGCTGTGCAGCTTTCTGTCTTTCCTAGAGTTCTTGGGTGGTTTTCTTCTCTGCCTCACTTTTTCTTGCGTTGTGTTTGTCATATCCTCATTCCTCTTCTCCCCCCCCAACTCTCAGTCACCCCGTGTATTGTGTGGCATCCCCCTTTTGCCCTAGATTTCTCTACCTTCTTATCCCATTTTCAACTGGTTGCCCTCTGGGTTTGCTAAACAGTTGTCAACTTTGGAATTTTCTTATGGCTCTTCAGTGTTTATTTTCTAAACACACATTTTTTTTTCATCTTGTTTTGTTGGAGTACATCTTTACATTAAGGCAAAAAAAAATGAATATAAGTATATGTTATCACACATCTCTCTCTTTGAAATAAAAGGAGGGAGCAATAGGAAATAAATTTTCCTAGGACTTGTATATAGAAAAAACATTGGGATTGTGCCTTTGTATCTGACAATTCAATTCCTGTTTGAAAATTATTTTTCCTCAAAATATTAAAGGCTGTATTCCATTTTTAAAAATCATCTAAGATTGCTGAAGAGAAATCTCAGTCTGATTTTTGTTCTTCTGTCGGTGACCTGTTTTGATTGTGTGGTTCCCCGCTCCCGCCAAGAAGCCTTTAGCCTCTGCTTTTTATCATTGGAGTTTGGAATTTCACAATGATGGTTGTCTCTGGACCTAGATCTTTTTTCATTTGTCCTGGTCAGCACTTAGGTAGATACTTTCAGTTGGTATACTCCTGTTTCTTTTGAGCTCTGGGGAATTTTTTTAATATTATTTCTTAGTTAATATTGACTTTTTGTCTCTCTGAAAATCCTGTTAGCCTCTGTCCTGCTGGATTGATTCATTTTTGTCTTCCCAACCTTACTGGAGTATAATTGATGGTTCTTTATATTGTTTGTCTCCGCTCTTTTTTTCATTCCTTTTTTCCGTATTTGAATTTTAGAGGTGCTGTTAACGTCTAATCTTATACTGACTTTTTAAAAAATTCTGCCAATCGTGTTTTTAATTTTTAAAGACCTCTTGATTTCTTATTGTTCCCTTTACATTTTTTTTTACTTTTAGTTAATATTTTTTTTTATTTCAAATTAATATGAGGGTACAGATGTTTAGGTTATATTGTTTTTGATTTTCATAGCATGTTTTAATTATTATTTAAGAACATGAAATCATGGAGTTGGACTTAGGTTCTTATTCAGTTTGTGGTCTCACTACTTGCTGTATCTATGAATTTGGAAACATTTCTTTAATTGTTCAGTGATGCTGAAGTACAGTGTGGTAGGATTATCCCCAGCTCTACCACTTACTTATGGCTTTGGATTCTTTTTATTTTTATTTCATTAAATTTTTAGTCTGATTATTTTGGACTTACAAAACAGTTCCAAAAATAGTACAAAGAGTTCTTGTATGCACCTTACTAAGATTCACAAAAATCAACATTTTTTATACAACTATGGTACAATTTTCAAAACCAGGAAATTAACACTGGTTCAATTAATATTAGTAAACTATGTGTACTTCACCAGTTGTCTACTAATGAACTATTTAGGTTTCAGTGTTAATCCAAGATGAAATTCTGCAGATAGTTTTCCTATCTTCTTTACTTTGATGAGGTCTTTGGTTTTTCTTCAATTTTTATGATCTTATAATTTTTGAAGACTTATTTTATAGAATATCCAAATTTGGACTTCTTTGATCTTTGACTAAATTCAAATTTATGTGTTTTTTGGCCAAAATACTTTGCAAGAATACTACAGAAGTGATACTGAGTTCTCAGTACATAATATTAGGAAGGACTGGCTGTGAATGTGTGTTGTGTAACTGTGACTTTTGTTGAATGGTGATTTTTTCTGTTTTAATTCTTCTAAACTTGTTAGTTAGAATTTACATTAGGGAAGACCTTTCCCCTTGCTCCATTTATTTATTTATTCAGTTGTTTATTTAAAGCACCGTATATATATGGATTTTTATTTTATTCTAGCCGTATGATCTATTACTATCATTATTGATTTTCATGTTTAAAGTTTCCCAGATTTGACTAATGGGAAGCCCTTCAAGTTGATGCTTGTGTCTTTTTGACACATCTTCATGTATTTTTGTGTATCCCCTTTCTGGTTATATTAAATATTTGAGGCTCTTATACTTGCCATATGCCAGCCATTCTTCAAAAAGTCTGGTCTCTTTTAATGGAGAATGTATTTAGAAGCCAAAATATAGGTGCTAGCTGTCTCTTTGGAACTAGGATGTTTTTGTTTGTGGACCCTCTCAGTGGACAGAGCTAGTAAATACATGCATGTATCTGTATTATTAATTAATTTATTTTTTAGAGACAGAGTCTGACTCTGTCGCCCTCAGTAGAGTGCTGTGGCATCACAACTCACAGCAACCTCCTGCTCTTGGGCTTAGGCAATTTTGTTGACTCAGTCTCTTGAGTAGCTGGGACTACCGACGCTTGCCACAATGCTGACTATTTTTTGTTGCAGTTTGGCTGGGGCCAGGTTTGAACCTGCCACCCTCGCTGTATGGGGCCGGTGCCCTACTCACTGAGCTACAGGCTCTGCCCCATGTGTCTGTATTCTATCTACATGTACATATATTAAAACTGAGTTTAGATTTATATCTCCAGTTTCAGTACAAGTGTTCATTCTTGCTTCTCTCTTTTCTTGTATTTAATTCCTTTGTGTGATAGCAGGAAACCTGGGCTTTCATTATTCAGGAAATATCCATGTAGGTACACACATACATGCATGCATTCTTGTACTCAATACACGTAAGCTAGTTTGAGAATTGATAATGCATACCCCTGTGGGGAAAAAACTACTACCAATGGTTATTTGTGTACTGTTCATTTTCTCCTTAGCATTAAAATACACAGTCCAAATACTGCTCTTCAACATTCGTAGGTTACAAAGATGGGACCTGCAATGGTTTACCCTTTGTAAAGCTACTGCTTTTCTTTTTGTGTTTAATAAGCATCATTTGGGAGGATAATTTGTGACTATGTGAAATTTGTATAGCATTTTTCTTCCCTCTTCCTCAGTGTGGGTATTTTTTTTTTTTTTTGTATAGGTAAGGTTGTTTCTGTTTATATTTCATTTTGGGTCCTCACTGATTTTGATTCTTAAGTCTGTGAAATATTAATATAGTTCTAAAAGTCAGAATTATTAGAAAAATATATACTCAGAGAGGTATCACATCTCACCATCCTTTGTAGTTCATTCTTATTCCCTTAATACTAATATTTATGCCTGTTTTGTTTTTTAATGTTTTAGCATTTAGTTTGCCAGTTTGGTTTTTGTTTTGCTTTAGAGACAGAGTCTCACCTGCTGCCAGTGCTGGAACACAGGGGCAATATCGTAGCTCACTGCACCCTCAAACTGCTAGCCTCAAGTCATCCTCCTGCCTCAGCTTGCCCAGTAGCTGGGATGACAGGTGTGCACCACTATGCCCAGCTCATTAAAAGAACTTTTGTTTTATAGAGAGGGGGGTCTTGCCATGTTGCCCAGGCTGGTCTTGAACTCCTAAGGGCAATCAGTCCTCCTCACTTGGCCTCCCAAAGTGCTGGGATACAGGTGTGAGACATTGCGCCTGGCCTGCTTGCCCGTTTTTAATGGCATCTCAGCTGTTGCCTGTTGTGGAATCAACGAGCTGGTTCTACTTCCCTCTGTTCTTTTTTCTTTTCTTCCCTTTTTTTTTGCATTATTTCTTTTGTGTCATAATTTGTGACACTTGAACATTAATCTTTCACCTTCCCCTCCACCATTATTTTAGTTTTTGATGTACCATGATATGAAGATGCTCACCATCAGTGCTTTTTCTGAAGTTTTCTAGCCATTTTTCAGTTAGATGAAGCTCTAATAGATTCCTCAAGAAGGATTTTATGAGTCCTGAATTCCTGAGTTCCTCTATGTTGAAAACTGTTGTTCTATAGTTTTGAAATTTAACACAGGGATACTTGGCTGGATATAAAATTCTTGATTTACATTTCCATCAAGTTTTGAAAAGATGTCACACCTATTGTGTTGTTTTTGTATATTAGGGATGCTTTTCTAAATCTTTTGCCTTTTTATTTGATCTTTTTGCCTGGAGAGCATGAGGGCCTTTTCTTTTTTCTTTGAAGTCTCATAATTTTTCTAAGATGTGCTCCAGATTTGATTGTTCTGGCTTAATTTTTCCAGATACCTGTTATCATTTATTTTTGGAAAATTTTCTTGAGTTATAGTTTTAAATGTTAGTTCTGTTTGATTGTGTTGTTTTTCTTTTTCAGAGACTCCAGTTTTATATAAGTAATTCCTTCTTTGCTGTCTTCCATTTCCACCGCTGCTTCTCGGACCCTTTTTAATTCTTTCTTGGTATCTCTGTTCAATTTTCTGGAGTGCTTTTCTGCCTTATTTCACGGCCACTTTTCCTTTTCCTTTGAGTATAGGAACTCAAAGTATAGGAACTTACCTCCCTTGCCACTTGTAATTTATATTTCATTTTTGAGATGATTTTCATTTTCATTCCTGAGTTATCCTTCTTTTCATTTCTCACTGTGGTTTTTTTGTACATTTTTAATTTGATTCAAGGTGACTTCTCATATCCTCAAATGATTGAGTATATTAAGTTCAATTTAGAGTGTTACTCTACTGGTTTTCTTCTGTTTCATGTTTTTCTAGTGGTTGGAAGGAAGAGATTTCATTTGCTGTTGAATTTCTGGTAGTAACTTTGTATATTCTTGATTAATTTTCCACTGTTTATTTTGTGATTTGGGGTTAGTTTGTGTGTTTCGGGTATTTTTGTTTGTTTATTTGTAGTTTTTGAGACAGAGTCTTACTCTGTTGCCCTGGGTAGAGTGCTGTGGTATCATAGTTCAAACCTCTGGGTTCACGCAATCCTCTTGCCTCAGCCTCCTGAGCAGCTGAGACTATAAAAACTTGCCACAATGCCTGGCTAGTTTTTTTGTTTTTAGTATTGGGGACGGGGGGGTCTTGCTCTTGCTCAAGCTGGAGAGATTCTTAATTCAGTGACATCCTCTTTTATCACTGCAATAAAATCTAGTTTTCAAAGTAATTTTTGCGGGTAGACTGTGAAGGTTTGTATGTCCTCTGATTTTTATTTTTCAGGACACTGGCTTTTCCTATTTTGCTTCATTTCTCTTTAATTTCCCAGTTGCCAAAGGATTTACCTCCTTCCTTTTTTGCTTTTTTTTTTCCAGAAGCCACGTTGAAAGCATCCACTTCCAGTCATGTGTATATTTATGCTGTTTTCCAGTGGTCAGCGCTCTGACTTGCCAAGTTATGTTTTAGTATTTACAAACTTAGGCTGGATTTTCTCCTTTGCATAGTGATTTTAGAGCAGTTTTAGGCCAGTTTCTAGTTCCCCTGTTTTCTCCTCCTCATAGTTCTGTTAGATGGACATTGTTTGCTTGAAGGCTGTGACAGGAGGGATTATTCCGGGTGATTTGATGGTTTTTCTTTTCTTTCTTTCTTTTTTTTTTTTTTTTGAAACAGAGTCTCACTATGTCACCCTGGGTAGAGTGCCGTGGCGTCATAGCTCACAGCAGCCTGAAACTCTTGGGCTTAAGTGATTCTCTTGCCTTAGCCTCCTAAGTAGCTGGGACTATAGGCACCTACCACAACGCCTGGCTATTTTTTGTTGCAGTTGTCGTTGTTTAGCTGGCCTGGGCTGGGTTCGAACCTGCCACCCTTAGTGTATGTGGCTGGCACCGTAACCACTGTGCTAGAAGCCCTGAGCCTGATGGTTTTTCTTTTATAGTTATTTTGAAATGTGGGTAATTTGTGCTTCTAGTTAATATGCAGGGCATGGTTTTTATGTAGTTTTGTTTTTCTTATTCTGTGTTGCCTTATTGTCCACAGAAAATAAATATATGAGGAGACCCAAATCTAAGTAGCCACTACCTAAATCTAGCTATAGAGAGCCTCTTGGGCAGGGTTTTTTATTTTTTATTTTTTTTAAATAGAGATGTCTCTGTTGCCCAGGCTGGAGTGCAATGACATCATCATAGCTGACTATGACCTTGAACTCCATGCCTCAAGTGATCCTCTTGCCTCAGCTTTCTAAGTAGCTGGAATTATAGACACATGCCACCTTACTTGGCTAATTTTTAATTTCTTAAAGCAAAATGCTGAATCTTCCTATGTTGCCCAGGCTGGTTTCAAATCTCTGGGTTCAAGCGATCCTCTGATCTCAGGCTCCCAAAGTGCTAGGATTACAGGTGTGAGCCACATCACCCGCTTTCTCGGGCAGATTTTTAAGTCTGTGAGCTTAGTTTCTTCATAGGTCAAATGGGGATAATTGTACCTACCTGACAAAGATTACATGAATATTAAGAGAAAATATTTATGAAGTGCTTTGAACAGTGCCCAGCACATTATAAGTGCTCAAAAATCGTCAGTTGCCTTTATTATCATTATCACTATTATGTTACGGATGCGGTATCTGCTTGAATACTACTTGGGATACAGCTTTGGAAATAAAAATCCTGACAGTCCTGAAGTTGACCCTTCCAACTGTACACTTCAGGTGCCTCCTTAGGAGCAGTGCTCCTGTAGCCATGCGCTTTACTACCTTGTCACCTGTTGTGTTTGTGACAGTTTCCGCCTGTTGTCACATAGTAATCAAGCCTGAGCAAAACCATCTTAAAAATCCCGCTTTGATCTCATTTCCCTTTTCTGTGCTCCCGTTACAGTGTAACATTTTTGGTTGGCTGCCTATCCTAGTTGTTTCCATTTTCACACTCCTTAAGCCTCGCCACATGACTTTTTTACTTCTGACTGTTCTACTGAAATGATTCTTACTAAGGCCAATTTTCACCTCTCTCTTTGCAAATCCAAGTACCTCTTCTCTGTCCTGACTTCACTCAACTCCACAGTCGTTTTTGACCTAGTGAAAGCAGGTCAAAAATAATTTAAAATAAAAGTGAACATTTGTATTTGCCATGTAGTTTACAACAGTAAAAATCATTAATCTGACTGAAGTCCGCATGTGTTCCTTCCCAGTCGTACCCCTCCGATATCCTCGGCGCAGCCGTTAGAGTGAATGGGTTTTAATTGTTATCACACCTTTTTTTGTTACACTTTTAAACTTTTTTATTTTTACAACATATATGTCTGCCTGTAAATATGTAGTCTTTTCCATGTTTTTAAACCCCATATTAAAGATACTCTCACATAGCTTCTTTTACAGTAAGCTTTCTCTTTTTATTCATTTTGCCGTGAGAGTCATTGAGGCTGGTGTGCATGGCCCTAGAGCAGAGGTTCTCAACCCCCTGACGCTGCGACCCTTTAACACAGTTCCTGTGGGTCGCGAGCCACAGGTTGAGAACCACTGCCCTGGAGTGTTTATTTCACCACTGTACGTGTTCTCCTGTAGCAATAGACTGTAATTCCTCTGTTCTGTAGATGGACACGTCAGTTGTTTCCACTTCTTTTACTGTTATAAACTAGTCTTTCTAGGAACATTCTTGTACGTGTTTGCTCACATGTGTGTTTCTGTTAGGTAACAGAAACTCTACCTGCAGGTAGAGTTGCAGGTTGTGATGTATCTAAATTGTCTTTTAAGCCCCCTTGTTTGAGGCTTCCATGGTGCTGCAATTGCCTGGTTTTCAACTTCATTGGCATTTTCGGTGCCAGTTTTGGGATCCTCATTCTTTACCATACTCTACATCAGTGATTTTCAACCTGTGTGCTGTGAGAGGATTTTCGGTGTGCCCCCAAAATATTTAAAGATCATTAATTTAATTATTTTTGAGAAATGTTCAAAGCACAGTAAGTATATTCCTTCTATTAACTTTCTTTTGATCAACGCAATTTAAGTGTGCTATGGCATTTTAACTGTAGGTTCAAGTGTGCCCTAAGATAAAAAAGGTGACAACATTGCCCTATGTTGTAGTGTCTTAGGGTTTGCCGGCCTTGGTGACCTTTCCTAGTTCCACTGAGGTTTTTGTTGTTGTTGTTGTTGTATTATTCTTTTGTTTTTTAGTCCCACGTTTTTAAATACCGTATGTACTGACAACTTTTCAGATTGTGTTTGTCTGTCTCTCTCCACTTTTTTTTAAAGATGGTCTCACTCTGTCACCTTGGGTAGAGTGCCATGGTGTCACAGCTCACAGCAACCTCAAACTCCTGGGCTCAAGCAATTCGCTTGCCTCGGCCTCCTGAGTAGCTGGGACTACAGCACCTGCCACAACCACTGTCTGTTTTAGAGATGGGTCTCACTCTGGCTCGGGCTGGTCTCTAATTCAGGAGCTCAGGTGATCGATTCACCTCAGCCTCCTGAGTGCTGTGATTTCAGGCACGAGCCACTGTGCCCAGCCTAGATTCTATCTCTAAACTGATGGTATACTTGAACTCTAGATCGGCCTCTTCTTTGGATGTATAAAAGGACCTCCAAGGTCTTTGGGCATCTTGGAGGTCTTTTTTCTAGCTCACGTCTCTCCTCCAAGGAGCCTTGTTTGCCTTCCCCACCTTTTCTCTGCCCTTATCTGTTACATCATCCTGTCTTATTTTCTGGAGAACGGTGTCCCTCACTCCTATCTTTTTTCTTTGCTTGTGTATGTATTCTGTTTTCACTTACTGGGAAAGTTTTGTAAGAGCAGGAACTTCGCGTCTGTGCACCATTCCATCTCCCTTGGAGTGGTGACCAGCACGTGGGGGTAGCCTGTAATTATTTAACTATTATCTTCCTTAAGTTCTGTGGATTCAATTTCCCACCTGTTTTTAGAAAGTTTCCTAAAGCCTCTGAGCCTTGACTTCGCGAGTGCTAATCCACATGGTGGTCTGTCCCTTGGATTCGTCAGGGGTCTTGAGGGTGGCTCGTGGTGGTCACAGTCTCAGCATGTTGACTCTCTCTGTTGCCCCAAAGCCTTCCCTCCCCTGCCTTAATTTTTTTTTTTTTTTGTAACTGTTACCCATCTACTTTGTGGTTTATGTTGAGTTTGTCATCACTTGTCTTTGCCTTCTTTGCATTAATAGTTGTGTGTCTTCCCCCTCACCCTACCCATTATCTTGCTCCAGGCCCATTCCAAAAGCTCCTAGCTATCTTCATTCTGTGTAGTTATCATTTTTGGTTTCATGACTTTACAACAACCCTTTCTGATCCTATATTGGACCTTGTCTGACATTTTTTTTTTGTTATTTATAAATAATAATAAATGAAAACACTTCAATTATTTTATGTAACCTAAGATAATAAAATCATCAGTAAGCTCATATTTATGTTTTTCTCTTTTAAAACTGTAGCATAATTACAAGTAATCCAGCAACCTCTTTCCTCCCCCAAATCTATAAGAGCCGGGGAGTATGTGGGTGGCAGAAAACTTGCACAGAAAGGGTGCCATCTACAAGCTGGTAACTCCTTAGCTGCCATCTGCAGCCTGACCACACTCTTTAGCTCCAGTTTGTTTCTGGGCTTCCATGACAACGCACTGTCTGGTTTTCATCTTACTTCATGGGCCTGCATTCTCATTTTCATTTTCTGGATCTTCATTCTCTGCCACACCCTATATTGTAATGTCCCAGGGTTTTGTCCCCGACGACGCTCCTCTGTATCCCAGTTCCTAGCTGTTGTACTCTCATTTATCCTCCATGTTGACCTTGGGATGACCTTTATCAAATGCATGCAATCATGTCGTTCCTTTGCTTAAAGTCTCCCAGAGGCTCCCGGCTGCCCCTGAAGTCCTAGTTCTGTGTCGTGGAGGAAACCATTACGAAGAGTCCTCTGTGTCTCGGTTGCTGCCCCTGCTGCAGAGGATCCCGAAGACCATTGTCTCTCCTCGCGCCTCTGCAGCGTAACAGGCCAGGCCTTTGCTCGTGCTGTTTCTTCATGCACACTCTTCTTCTCCCTCCTCTGTACTTGCTCAGTAAACTTCGGCTCATTTACAAAAGTCACTCAGTGTTCATCTTTTCAGGTAAGCCTTCCCTGACCCATTCAGGCAGAAGTAAGAAGTTTCTTCTCTGCATTCTCCTGGTGCTTTGTTATCTCCATTATAATACTTGATTCATTAATCTGACAGTTGTTTATTGCTTGCTTGTTATGTGCTAGAAACCGTTTTAGGCATTGGAGATAGAAGAGTAAACGTGAAAGACAAGGCCCTTATTTTCAAGGAGTCTACATGCCAAAGGGGAGGAAAGAGAAGAAACAAGTAAGCAAACTATTTTATTTTAGATAGTGATAGGTGGTACTAAGGTCAAACTAGAACCAGAGAATGTAGTAATATGATGAAGTGTGTGTGCATGTGTGGCCAGAGTGGGGGCTGGGGGGCGGTGACACTGGAGAATGAGAGAGATACTGTTTGAGTTGCAACTTGAAAAAGAAGGCGCCGGCCATGCAGAGATCTACAAGAGGCACATTCTGGGCGGCGCCTGCGGCTCATCGAGTAGGGCCCTGGCCCCATATACCGAAGGTGGTGGGTTCAAACCCAGCCTCGACTGAACTGTAAAACAGAAAAATAGCTGGGTGTTGTGGTGGGCACCTGTAGTCCCAGCTACTCCAGAGGCTGAGGGAAGAGAATCGCCTAAGCCCAGGAGTTGGGAGGTTGCTGTGAGCTGTGTGACGCCATGGCACTCTACCGAGGGCAATAGAGCGAGAATCTGTCTCTACAAAAAAAAAGAGGCACATTCTAGGCCATTGTTTTTCAATGTTTTTTATCTCACAGCTCACTGGAACCTGTAGTCAAACTTCCATGGCGCACTTAAATTATTTTGATCAAAAAAATGAGTGAAAAAAGAATGTACTTACTATGCTTTGAACTTCTCTTGAAAATAATTTAGTTAATGATCTTTAAAAATTTTTGTGGTGCACCAGTGTGTCACAGCACTCTTGTTGACAGTCACTGTTCTAGGTGGAAGGAACAGTAAGTGCAAGTACACAGGCCCTGGAGCTACAGAGCGTGGATGTCTGGGGAGCAGAAGCAGGTCTGTGAGCAGGGACACAGGAGCCGGGGAAGGAGAGTGTCGGGCATGATCTGTGTGGGAGGAGGGCCAGATCATGTAGGGCCTTGTAGGAAGGTCTGTCAACTTGCAGTGTGTTCGGAAGCCATTGGAAGAGTGTAAGTGAGGGGTCTGATCTGATTCGTGTCTGCAGTCCTCACTCTGGTTTGTAGTGAGGAGGACGGTAGGGACACGATGCGAGCAGAGGCCCGTTAGGAGAGGTTGCCTGCTGCAGCCGGGAAATGTGGGAAGCTTGCACTGCTGTGGTGTGTGTCCTGGAGGAGGGGAGTGACTTGGGATGTATTTTGATAAGACTTGCTGATGGAATGGATGTTTGGGATTTAGGGAGGGACAATCTAGAAGAGGACCCACTGGTTCTTCTCGAGTAACGTTGAGGATGGTGGTGCTACATACCTACTGTGGGTGAGGAATTGGTGAGAAAGTTCTGTGGCTGAGGAAGTGAAAGTTACATTCAGTTGAATACACTTCTTAGGACTCCAGAGCTTGGATGGCAAGGATGGGGTTGGATGTGTGGTTCTGAAGGTCAGGGATGGGGATAGGTGATTTTGGGGGTCACCAGCTGACTCGTTGTATCTTAATAGCTGTTAGACCAGATAAAAATAGGTGGAGAAGGTGGGGAGCCCAGTGGGGGGCCGTGGGCCCGGTAGCGTTTAGACGTCTGATAGAAGAGGAGACACCAGGGAGGAACGGGGGTCATCAGAGACAGAGGAAGAGTGTTTTAAGGAGGGAAGGTCAACTGTGTCATGCTGCCTGGCGTTCTAGGAAGGTGAAGACACAGATGTGATCCCCGGATTTGACCCCAGAGGTCACTGTGACTCTGGTGAGAGCACCTTTAGGCCCTCTGAGAGGGCAGAAGTTGGAAGTTGGTTCATTACTTTAACTGCTTGTGTATCTGTCACCTCCTTTAGCTTTGTGTGTTGGCCCTTAGTTTATTTCTGGGGCTTAGCATATAGTAAGTGGTAAATAAATGTTTGTTCACAGGTTTGAATTTACAATGCAGTTTAAAGAATAATAATCTTTTACCTTCCTTTAGAATATTTTTGCACTGTTGACCATTGCCACCAGTTTGTGTCAGTCCAAGGTCTATAATCATGTGAATAATACTTAAATAAGATGTGATGAGATGGGCAGATCCATTTTAATAGTGGTTCCAGGGTACCCTGAAGGTGTTGTGCTGTGGTGAGAAAGGGCCATTCTTTGGCTTTACCACTTAGTCCCTCTGTAGGGTCTGGGGGTAAGTGCCCCCACTGTCTGGATTGCAGCCCTTGGCTGTCATATGTAGATAATGTTGACAGATTCCTGTTACAGGATTTTTGTGAGCAGCAAATGGGCTAATGTACATGAATAACCTTTGTTAGTAAAAAGATGCTCTATAAGTGTTATTTTTGTAAAAATAATTGGATTATTTATTTCCTTACTGACTTATAAAGTAGATTAGACCAGAGTGTCATGAAATTCATATTTAAATAGTGGCATTTAAATGGCAGCAAGTTGAGTGAGGACATAGATCCCTGGAAAATGTGGTACTTTTTCAGAAACATACAGGAAATAGATTTCTTTTAGCTTTGTTCTCTTATCTCTCCCAGATAAATGTAATCATTCTGTTAAGCCCCAAAGTAGACTCTTTTACGTCAAGATAAAGTAGTCAAATCTAGCTAGTGGCCTCTTTGCCCTGGTGTTGTGTATAAAGGATAAAATGTGGTTACTATTGCTCGTGTTTGTTTCTTGTTTTTTAAGTGAATGCATTGATTAACTCAATGTGACACCTTCTCCTCTTGGTGACCACAGTCTTCTCTCCGCCACAGGAGATGCCAGTGGCTGCAGAGGAAGCCTGAAACTGTGGTGTTACCGAGCCTGTCTTACATGTGTCCTAGGTTTTTTCCTACACATGCATTCATAAGATGAAGTTTAATTGATAAATGAGGCACAGTAAGAGATAAATCACCAGAACTGATAATAAAGTAGAACAGTTATAAGAATATACTATAATGAAAGGGTGAAGAATGTGGCTTCTCGCTTTCTCTCAATATCTTAATATTTTTGGACCACAGGAGACCACTGAGCCTGTGAAAGCGAAGCTGCAGATGGGGATTAGGGGGGCATCTACTGTACTCATTTTATTTTTCCTTCAAGGGTAAAAACCATGGTAAGAAACTCCGAAATTACTATGCAGCAAACAGCTGTCCCCCTCCTGCCAGAATGAGCCATGCGGTGGACCCTGCAGCCACTCCCGTCGTCCCCGTCCTTCCACAGGTGAGATGCGTCTGGGGAAGGAGCTGTCGTGTGCACAAAATGTCGTGAAGGAAATTTGTTGTCCATGTGTCCATTAGGGTAAAATTGGGCAGATAATCCTAAAAAAAGATGCTACTTGGTACTTGTAACCCCTTGAACTTCATAGTGCTGGATTTAACATATGCCCAAATCCGGAAGTCTTGAGATTTTTCACTGGCTGTGTTTGTGATGCATGAAGTGATGAGGCAAGTACTGTTACATGAGTCTCTCTGCATTTCTCAGAATTTAGGGTTAAAATGACCCTAAATGAAAAGAGAGACCTTTAAAAAATTTTTTTTTATTTTTACAAATATATGTGTTAATTAGGTTTCCACTTTTTGCCGTCACAGAATTTAAAAGGCTTAAAATTTAATAACAATAACAATGTTTAAGATAAGGACTAGAAACAAAAACCACGGAAAGAATGAACAAAGATAAATATATTTGGAAGAGAA